>JAJOOS010004359.1:0-23215 GCA_029582725.1 Solanum chiquidenum | reverse complement strand
CACTGTTGAACAAATCTTACACGATATAAATCTAAATCAATTAAGATTTCAATATAAAAGTTGAACATCAAATAAGAAAACTACAACTTAATTATAGCCAACCACTTTAGGTGGCATCAGAATTTTCAAACATTAACGTTAATATTAACAATTAATCGAATTCACCTGTAAATACCACATATCGAATAAAAAATTTTAAAAAGTAAAATAAGAAATATAGGAGAAAGACATAAAGACCATAAAAGAATCTTTTTTTTTTACAGAATTCGACTAGCCCAAGTAATGTTTAACGGTGAGAACTTTAAAAAAAAAACTACTTTAAAGGAAATATTCTATTGCAAATGTATACGGAATAAATAAATTCCCATTGAACAAAAAAGGCACTCAAAAATCAAATTTGAAAAACATGTGTCCAATTTTTTACTTATTTTTTTTGTCTTTTATTGATGCTATTAATCAGCTTTTCCTCAAAGATTCAAAATATTTTTGTGTTTATTTTAAAACTTTTGACAATTAAAATTAAATAAAATAACATATTTATATATTATGCGTTTAATATAAAGCGCGGGGAGGGGGAGGGGGAGGGGGAGGGGGAGGGGGAGGGTGCGTTTATAAAAAAACTCTTATTAAAAAGCAAGGAAGGTGGAGTGAATCTAGAAAATGGCCCATTTCTTTTTTTATTTTCTTAAAAACGTACACATATTTTATTTATTTATAATATAAATAAGGAACATTAAAGATTAAAGATAGAGAAAGGGGAGTGTTACAACTTACAACTCCAATAACTCATTTTCTAAAATAAGTTTAATATTTTTTTAATTTATATTTCCTTTTATTTATTTCAGTTATCTTACTTAATAAAAACAACTCATTTAAAATAATTATTATTTAAGAAAATCAAAATATAATTAATTATTAATTTTCATTTTTATCCTTATTCAATATGGAAAAAGATTAATACGATGAAAAAGATAATAGTAATAAATTGAGATAAAATGCTAGTAAATAAGAATAATTAATTAATTACCTTTTTAATCAAGATTTGCTTAAGGCCTTGTATAGAAGAAAAAACATGACAGGTAAATCAGATCAGAAAGAGTAATAATTAACTTTTTATAAGTATAACATATACATACGCTCAAACTTAGTTTCAACCGATAAATAAGCACTTCAATATTGTATATCTAAACACCTCAATTTACTCAACCGTTAACTAAATACTTCAACTTGTTCTTATGATATCTTGTGAACGCTTCGATACTGACACTATATAAAAAATGATCTTTAACGGTAATAACTTAATTGCCACTAAATATGTACTTTAAGCGGCAATTAACACTCTTTGTATATGTCCCTAAAATCTTTAGCGACATTAGATCCAATGATAATTAACTAATGCCGGTAAATGCTTTAACACTCTTTGTTAATATGTATATTTATTGTCGCTAAAAAATATTTTTATTGTAGTGTGACGTAATACATAAATTTTGTAAGTGTCTAAATAATCATTTTGTAAACTGGAATGTACTCAAATAACACAATGAAATTGATTGAAATGTCTAGATATATATACTCAATTCAAAAGAAAAATATTTATATGTCTATATATACGTTATAGAGAGATTTGACGGTAATATATAAATAGGAAGAAAAAAAAGAAGCATAGGAATAAAAAAGAGACCGGATGTTGACAAATTTCATGTCACTGTTGTTATAGAAGCCTCGTTTGTTTGTGTCAAGATTTTCTTATCTGGGATTTCTCTTTCTCTTTCTTTCTTCCTTTTTTTTACAAAAAAAATATATAGTACTATTACACAACATGACCTTTGAAGTCTCATACAACTTCTGTCTGTCTCTCTTTCTCTCTCTTCTTCTTGATTTTCTCTTCTCTCTCTAAAAAAAAGTTTTTTTTTTCTTTCTTTCTGAGAACTTGTGGCCCCAGCAGATTGAAATCGACAATCTTTTATCAGTTTTATGAGGATCTGAGCTTTTTCAATGGTATTATCAAACTACCCTCTTTGTTCTTTCCTTCTAATTCTTGTTTAATTATTATTATTATTTTATTTGTTTGAATTTATATGACTTATTTTTCTTTTTATTTTATATTGTGTTGAAAAAAATGACATATTTTTATATTTAGTTGGGATAAATGGTGTACTTATTATTATACTATTTATTACTTTGTCCTCATTTGTTCCTCTGCTTCTTCTTTTTGGGGTCACTCAATTCTTCATGATTCTTGAATTTGTTAAATTGCTGCTAGTGTTGTTCATTGTTCAATCCATTTAAAGGGTGTTGAGGAAAAGTGTTTCCAAGATGTGGGGTTGAGGTAAATTCTTGTATATTTTACTTTTTTTTTTAGATTTAATTCTTATTTGACTTTGAAAATCCAAGAGCAGAATATTTCTTTTTTTATTTATTTTTTGGCTTTGCTTAGCAAGTTTTGGATTCTATGGGTAATTGTGTTTAACATTTTCTTTTGATATTTATTGTGTTATCTGGAGATTGAATTTTACTTTTGATCTTGGATCTTTTTTTTGCTTCATTTACTCTAACAAGTGAAAAAGATTGGAACTTTGTTGCTGATAAAGTGATTTGTTTTGGGTAAAGGTTAAAACTTTGAATTGCATGAGTAAAGATTGAAACTTTATTAGAAGAAAGAGTTATACTAGTCATTAAAATCCAATTTAGGAAGTTCATGGTGAGAGTGGAGTACATTGAAATCTAAGTTTTGTGCTATTACAAGATTGGTTGCTTGTCTTTGTTAGCAGATTTTGATAACTAGAGAGTCTGGGATTTTCGTGCTGCTTAGAGATGAATTTCTAGATTAATTGCAATCTCGATTATTGTCCGTTGTCTTGTTTGCTTCCTCTTGTATCCTTGTGCATTATATTGTGGTTTTAGTTGATGATAGACAAGACGAGTTGGTTCCTCGTTACTGTATGCTATAAGGAGCAATTAGTTTTACGTTTTGAAACCGGTGCGTGTGAACACAGCTTTAACAAAACAATAATTGAAAATGTCCACGGAACTCTCTTGTGTTGTTGAAAGTGTGCTCTGGGAGAAAATTAGGATTTTTGTGATGCTTACCGGCGAATTTCTAGATTAATTGCAATCTCGATTACTGGCTGTTGTCTTGTTTGTTTCGTCTTGTATCCTTGGCCACAACATTGTGGTTCTAATTAATGATGGACAAGACGAGTTGGTTTCTCGTTTCCCTATGCTATAGGGAGAAATTAACTTTAAGTCTTCAAACCGGTGCGTGTGAACGCAACTTTAACAAAACAGTAATTGAAAATGTCCACAGAAGTCTTGTGCGTTGTTGGAAGTGCGCTCTAGGAGACAAAAACGTTAGGATGTTTTCCACATGTTGTTTGTATGATTTGTGCAGAGTGCGTGCAGTACTTAGGCTGCTTTGGTGCAATGTGTCCTTTGAAAATCATGATGGCGAGGTTTCCAAGAATATTTTTAACAGGTCTATTTGGGATTGTTTTACTTGGTAGAAACACAGTTATCTTTCAATGCTGACTACATGTTTCCGTATCCACGAATTTTCGCACGTTAAGCTTAGGAAAGAGTACAAAAGTCCACACGTTCACAAGTCGCGTGCATAGTCACTCCTGGAGATAATCTTGCATGTGCTAATCCGGCGTCATTAATTTGTAATCTATACAACCAATTACATGGAAATGTTAACAAAACATTAATTGTTGATTAATGTAAAGGAAAATCCGTCAAAGTTAAGCTTTTGAAAGATATATTATAAGCAAAATAGTTTTTTCCATATCCTCTTTTTGGGAAAAACCCCCTGAAAGAGTCTTCTTCAGGACAATATCTATGCAATTGATCTTCTCTTCATAAAATTCTTCAAGGCCTCCTGATATTCTTGTTTCTGTCTTCATGAGTATATTACGGAATTGGAGAGTTTTGGATTTTGGTGCTCCTTAGAGACAAATTTTCAAATGAATTGCAATCTTGATTGGTGTCCATTGTCTTGTTTATTTCCCCTTGTATCCTTGGGCACTACATTTCGGTTCAAATTAATGACGGACAAGACGAGTTGGTTCCTTGTTACCCTATGCTATTATAGGGAGCAATTAGTTTTAAGTCTTGAAACCGCTGGTGGACATAACTTTAACAAATGAATAATTGGAAAAGTATATGCAAGTCTCATATATTGGATTTTGTAAGTGTTCTCTAGGAGAAAAAAAACTAGGTGTTTTTTGTCCTTGTTGCCGATGAGAATCGTGCAGAGTGTGTGCAATAATTAAGCTGCTTGCGTGCAATAATTGGTAGCTTTGGTGCAATTTGTCCTTTGAAAATACTAAGGCGAGGTTTCTAAGAATATTTTTGGCAGGTCTATTTGGGATTAGTTTACTTGGTAGAAACACATACATTTATCTTTCGATGCAGACTACATGCTCCAATATCCAAGAATCGTCGCATGTTAAACTCGACGCAAGAGAAGTACATTAACTAATTAATCAAGAAAGGAATAGTTCATTAACTATCATTTTCCATTGTGATACATCTCTAAAGGTTGTTGTCATGTATAGTGACTTTAAATAGAGAAAGTCGTCTTACATCTTGTGAGTCTATTTCTCCTTTTTCCTCTATTCCTCCGTCCCCTCTCTCTATCTATGTAAAAGAACTTTTAAAGAAAGAAATGGAGGAAGATATCATTGGTGATGCAGACAAGTGATTCTGTTTTTAAGCTTCAGATAGCAGTACTCCATCACCTTTTACTATTTCTCGTATCATTTTGTCAGATATTTGATCATCGGCTTTCTTATCCTTACTTGTGTATTAAATTGTTGTATTGTTTGATTCTATTAAATTGTTCACATGTTGCGTGCAAAGTCTTCTACTCCTGAAGATAATCTTGCACGTGCTAATCCGGCATCATTAATTTGTAATCTGTACAACCGGTTACATGGAAATGTTAATAAAACAGTAATTGCTGATTTATGTAAAAGGGAACTCATAAAATTAATTGATCTTCTTTTCATAAAATTCTTCAACGCGTCCTGATGTTCTTATTTCTGTTTTAGGGTATAACCATGGGCCTGTCAATGAAGATATCCTCTAGTTGACAAAAATAATTTGTCTTTCAAGGAAATTAGGGGTTCTCTAAAATTAGAGAATCTCTAATTCTCATACTTACCCCTACACGAACATACAAGTCTCAACGCATAACTAAAAGACTCCTGAGGATCACCGGACTTTATGTAAGTGTAACAACAACTTAGTCTTAAATCTCTACTCGTGCTATCGATTTATCGAACCTGTTGTGCTTACTTTTTAGCTAACTCTGCAATCATTTCAAGATATGGTATGTCTATTGATACAACTTCCTTTATGTTATTTAGGTCTAAGTCCGTTTTATATTATTTTCAATCATCATGGTGTTGTACCTGTAAACCGGTGCATATGGAGGTTTACGTAGGATATAGTTAAACCATCTTAGGCTAGTTCCCTCAATTTATCATATTTGTGTGCTACAGAATATCTTTTTCTGAAGTCATTCTGTTGAATTTGACTTTCACTTTGTTAGTATCTTTGTATGACGCTCCATTGCACCGCTATTTTAATACTATGTATGCTTTCATGTATCATGTTATTCTCCTTTTTCTAAAATTTGTCTTTTAATCCTCCTGGAATTCGATATTTGAATTATCTGCATTTAGATACCAAAGTCCTGTCAACCTTCATTTTGCTAAATGTGTAAGGATATGTTGGCCCTCTCAAAATAGATGTGCTTTACATTATGCCCACAGGAGTTTGAAATGCCGTTGGTGTTTGCTGTAATGTGTTGGGATCATATGTTTGTAAATAGATGCATAGGTTCTGAATAAACTGTTTGGTTTTAATTAAATTTTTTGATGCCAAATCTTGGCAGGAATGGGAACACAAGTGCACTATAAAGGATTCTTACCAAGCTATTACTCTATGAGGGACCTTAATGAGGATGCTAACAGCAGCAGTTGGCCCCTATTTTATGGAGATAAGACCTTACCAAACGGGCAATATTGTAATGGTTTCACGCCGAGGACTATAACTGATGCATATCCAGGGTATGATAAGGACATTCTAAAGCAGAAAATGCTTGAACACGAGGGCATATTCAGGAATCAGGTAATGCTTCCCTTTTTTCTTTCTTTTCTTTTTTGAGAAGTTAGTGGGAAATTTTGGTTTTCAGTATGGTTCTACATATCCTAACGCCATGGTCTCTTGGACTCTCTTGCTTCAAAATATCTTCATCTGCCATGTAATCCTTTTTTTTGCCTTGTGTCAACAGCGTTACAAATATACTTATGCAATGGTTTGCTTGTAGGTGGTGGAACTTCATCGCCTTTACAGAATTCAAAGGGACATGATGGACGAATTTAAAAGGAAGGAAATGCATAAACATCACTCATCAATGGAGCCATCATGTTCATCCAGTCACCTAGGACCTCAAGTACCATCTGAGGATGTCCGGAAATGGAACATCGCAAACTTTCCCTTGGAAAATTCTAGTTATACTAGACCATCTACATCTGGTACTGAAATTGTCAATTCTCCTTTTAGTTCTTCAAAAGGAGATTGTTTACAGCCCGGTCGAGTTCAAATGCAAAATGATTATTCTTCGAAAGCCTGTGATGTTTTGGAGGCTAGGCCCTCAAAGGTCCGGAAAAAGTTGTTTGATCTTCACCTTCCAGCCGATGATTACTTAGATACAGAAGAAGGTGGGCAGTTGCGAGATAATGCAGGATCTTTACATCCTAGTTATCCTGCTAATGGAGATTATGTAGTTACTCAAGAGAGTGGAACAAAATTGTTTCTTGGTGGTGGTGCAAAGGGTGATTGCCGAAAAGATACTTCAACATCCAATTCGTGTTTGAGAAGCTCAATTGGGTTGGCTGACCTAAATGAACCAGCGCAGCTTGATGAAGCAACCGATCCTGTTGATTTTCTTGGTTATGATAATAATCATAAAGAGACTAGAAGCATAAATGCTTCTGCAAAATCAAATTCACCGTTTATAGCTTTGCCTTGGAATTCCAATTGTGCAAGCCCAAATGAGTCTTTAAGTAACCTATACAATCGCAGTAGAGGCAAAGAGAGGGAGTGGTTGACTTCGGCACATGAAACAGGTGACAGTTCCTTCCGAAACTTCTGTATATTACTCAAGTTTAAAGCTTCCGGAATTCTTTTGTACCTATCTTTGAGTAGCTTCAATTTGCAGGTAACATCAGAGGTAGCTCAGTTTCATTACCAAGAAGTCTCGAAGAAGAAAAGATCCCTGCAGCTTCCCATCAAGCACCAGTAATGATTAACAAAGCCTATCAAGCTCCGGGCGCTCATCTAGTTCACCATATTAAGGATGGTATTTGGAAAGATAGAACAGGACATAGTTTAGATATGTCTCACAGAAATGGTGAGCAGTCTAATTATACTCAAGTGGGACCATTTGTTACTACCAAGATGGCTAGTCCATATCCATGTGCAAGTTCCTCCGAATTTAGCAGTTCGTGGCCACACTCTGTCTCTTCTTGGGAGAAGCCAAATGGTAGCTTTGCTCAGAGGTTATCCTCGTTGCATGCAAACTCATTTTTCAATTCATCTGCAGCAGTTGGTAAGGGTTCACAGTCATCTCAGAGCCAAATTGGAGATTATTGGCATGCTAAGCGTCCAGGTTGTGCCGGTGAGCTACCCATCCGGAGTGGTTTTTACCATGGGTCTTCTTCTGGGACGAAAGAATCACCAATTCACATTCCTTCAGGTGCTTTTGACTCTTTGAGCTACATTAAGGGGGGCCGTTTTACATCTGAGCGTTCCTCAAATAATGCATGTGAGAATTTTCTTATTAGCTCTAACAATATGGATGTAAAATCTGCAAAAGGCTTCAACTTAAATGTGCTAGCAACGAGTGCACTCAGCGAGGAGCCTCCCAGACGAGATATTGAGTTTGGTAATGAAAAAAGAGAGCATCAAGACCCTGTGACAGTGTTGCCATGGCTTAAAGCTAAAGCAAATTGTAAAAATGAGTGCATCAATACTAGTATAGGTGGAACTTCAGCAAATTCTGGCTTTGTCCAGGCTTACTCAAACCCTCCTTTTTGCCAGAGTGATCCATCAGCTTTTGAACATCACCATATGAAGACCACAAAAGAAGTGGGTGAGACGTCACATGTAAGGAAAATCCTTGGTGTTCCAATCCTCGATATTCCCGTTGCTTCCAGAAATGAGTCGTCATCATCACTTGTTTTCGCTTCTGCTAATCTTCGTTCCTCTCCTGAGAGAAAAACTATCAAACAAGAGAGGAGGAGTATGGTGATCGACATTAACGTGGCTTGTGACCTTTCTATGCTTGAGCCTGAGGAACCTTATGTTGTAGAAAAAATTGCTACTAAGAAAGTGATGGAGACAAAAGCTATGAATCACTTTGATTTGAACTCATGTATTACTGAGGATGAAGAAGAACCAGTTTCTGCTGTAACCGATAAGGCCAGTGTGAAGACTATTCTGGATATAGATCTCGAAGCCCCTGTACTTATGGACAATGAACAAGATGATTTGCCTGAAGAAGACTATGAGAAGCAACATGAGGCATCTTCGCAGCACACACAGGAGGAACTACTCAAGACTGCAGCTGAAGCAATAGTTTCCATCTCATCATCCACTCATTGCACCGCAATAGAGGAAGCAAAAAGTGATCCGTCTGATGATCCCCTGGAATCTCTTCGATGGTTTGTTGACGTGGTCTCTTCTTGTGCAGCGGAGCTTGATATTACTCCATCTGCTAAAGAAATTACAGGCAAGAACAACAACATGATGGTTGCACATACTTCTTTTAAGGAAATAGATTACTTTGAAGCCATGACATTGCAACTAACAGAGACCAAGGAGGAAGATTACATGCCTAAGCCATTTGTTCCTGAAGTCCAAACAGTGGAAGATGCAGGAGCAGCCAGTTCATTAACAAACCGACCACGAAGAGGGAATGCAAGGAGGGGAAGACAACGGAGGGACTTCCAAAGGGATGTCCTTCCTGGTCTAGCTTCATTGTCAAGGCATGAAGTGACTGAAGACATCCAGCTATTCGGAGGGTTGATGAGAGCAACAGGCCATACTTGGAACTCCAGTTTGACAAGAAGGAACGGGACAAGAAATGGAGGTGCAAGGGGAAGACGGAAAAAAGTCGTGGAGACCAGTACCCCAGTATTGACCACAACTACAACAAGCTCTCCACTAATTTACCAACTTAACAACATTGAAGCCAGTTTGGAAGATAACAAAAGCCTAACAGGGTGGGGAAAGACGCCTAGACGCCCTCGGAGACAAAGATGCCCAGCAGGCAATCCTCCTCCTGTCCTGTTAACTTAAAACACAGGGCAAATAACTCTGTAATTTCATCCATTCATCATTTATAGAGATGACATTAACCGATTCGCGTTCATTTTATGAATTTCTGGAGTGGATTTTTTTAGCTACATGGGGATTGTCATTGTACATGTTTTTGTGATTGCAGGAATTGTTTCAGAGAATGAAATGATGGAAAATCCAGACATCTATTATATCCCTCATGAGTTGTGTTAATCTAATCTCTATGATGTAACGGAGTTACACTGTATATACAAGATCGACCTTTTGATTTATATGTATATTCTTGTGTTTTAACATTATAAGTATGAATTGTTTATTAGACTAGATAAAAGAAATATAGGACTAAGACGTAAAGACCATAAAAGAATCATTTTACAGTATTTGAATAGTACAAGTAAAGTTTATAAAGGAAATATTCTATTGCAAATATATAAGGAATAAAAAAAATTCCTATTGAACAAAAATAAAGGCACTCAATATTAACTGAAAAAACATGTGTGCAATTTTTTTTATTAATGCTACTAGTCACCCTTTTTCTCAAAGATTCAAATTATTTTTTTAAAATAGATTTTTTGGCAATTAAAAGACATTTTTATATTATATCTATAGTATAATGTGACAAGGAAAGAGGGAAGGGGGTTATCAGTTTTCTTTTTTTATCACTCTAATATCTGTACTAAAAGCAAGGAAGGTGGAGAGAATCTAGAAAATGTCCATTTTCCTTTTCATTTCCTAAAAAACACACATATTTTATTTATTTATAATGAATAAATATGGAAACAAATTAATATGACAAATAAAGAAGAGTAATAAATTGAGATACATAACAAATAAGGATAATTTAGTTAATTACTTTTTAGTTCAAATTAACTTTTTTACTGGCTCAATATGTTTAACATACTCTCAAATTTGACATCAATTTTGAGAGTGCACATCTATACACCTCAATTTAGTTTAAATCAATAACTAATAAATTAAACACTTCAATTTATTTTTACTATGCCTCATAAAAATCCAATATTGACGTGATATATACTTATTAAACACGTCTTGACTCTTGATAATAATTTTATAAGTTTGAATGTTTAACTAATATAGTGTAGAGAAGTTAAACTGTTTAGACGTGCATAAGATTACATTGAGTGTTTATTTGTATCTTAATGTCTTTTTTATATTTTGTTATGCTATTTGATATTGTTCGAACTTTGTGTTAAATCAAATAAATTGAGGCGGAGGAATAAAAAGAGACCGAATGTTGACAAATTTCATGTCCACTGTTGTTACAGAAGCCTCGTTTGTTTGTGTGAAGATTTTCTTATCTGGGATCTCTCTTTCTTTCTTCCTATTTTACAAAAATATAGTACTACACAACCTTTGAAGTCTCATAGAACTTGTGTCTTTCTCTCTCTTCTTCTTGATTTTCCCTTCTCTCTCTAAAAAAAAAGAGCTTTCTTTTTCTTTGTTTCTGAGAAGTTGTGGCCCCAGCAGATCGAAATCTCCAATCTTTTTTCAGTTTTATGAGGATCTGAGCTTCTTCAATGGTGTTAGCAAACTGCCCACTTTGTTCTTTTCTTCTAATTCTTTCTTTAATTATTATTACTACATCATGTAAAATGGGAGGGAGTACTTATTAGTATACTATTTATTACTTTGTCCTCTTTTGTTCCTCTACTTTTTTTTGGGGTCACTCAATTCTCCATGATTCTTGAATTGCTGCAAGTGTTGTTCAATCCATGAAAAAGGGTGTTGAGAACAAGTGCTGCCAAGATGTGGGGTTGAGGTAAATTCTTGTATATTTTGCTTGATTTATTCTTATTTGACTTTAAAAATCCAAGGACAAAATAAGTCTATTTTGTTTTTTTGCTTGGTTTTGGATTCTATGGGTAATTGTGTTTATACATTTTTTTAATGTTATTTGTAGATTTGATTAAGTTCTTGAGTTTATTTGTGATCCTCTCTATTTGGGATCTTTTTTCTGGATTTTTGTGTTTATGATTTCTTCATTTACTCTAACAAGTGAAAAAGATTGGAACTTTGTTGGTTTTAAAGTGATTTGTGCTTCATTTACACTTACAGTTGAAAAAGATTGGAACTTTGTTGCTTATAAAGTGAGTTGTTTTGGGTTTAAACTTTGAATTGGATGAGCAAAGACTGAGACTTTATTAGAAGAAAGACCTATATTAGTTACTAAAATCCAATTTAGAAAGTTCATGGTGAGAGTGGAGTACATTAAAATCAAATTTATATGCTATTACAAATTGGTTGCTAGTCTTTGTTAGCAGATTATGATAATTGGAGAGTCGGGGATTTTCATGTTGCTTAGAGATGAATTTCTAGATTAATTGCAATCTCGGTTACTGTCCGTTGTCTTGTTTGCTTCCTCTTGTATCCTTGGGCACTACATTGTGGTTCTAGTTAATAATGGACAAGGCGAGTTGGTTCCTCGTTGCCCTATGCTATAGGGAGCGATTAATTTAAGTCTTGATATCGGTGTGTGTGAACGCAACTTTAACAAAACAGTAAATGAAAATATGCACGAAAGTCTCGTGTGTTGTTGAAAGTGCGCTCTAGTAGACAATTTTTTTTTGAATTTTTTCCACATGTTGCTCGTGAGAATCGTGCAAAGTGCGTGCGTTACTTGGGCTGCTCTGGTGCAATTTGTCCTTTGAAAATCATGATGGCAAGGTTTTTGTAAGAATATTTTTAACAGGTCTATTTGGGATTATTTTACCTGGTAGAAATACAGGTTTTTAAATATTATTTTATAAGGGCTTGATAGAAACACAATTATCTTTTGACTACCGGAAAAGTTTTGCTAACCTTCAGGAAATAGAATCAGCCGATAGGCGCAAGCAAGTGTAGTGAATCACATAGATAAGCCCTACCTGTCAGCGCACGGATGGATAGGGTGAGCGAAGCGCGAAGGGGAAGATGCTGACTGCATGTTCTCGTATCCAAGAATTGTCTCATGTTAAGCTTAGGAAAGAGTACAAAAGAGAAGTCCCCACATTCACACGTTGCGTGCAAAGTCTTCTACTCCTAGAGATAATCTTGCATGTGCTGATCTGGCATTATTAATAAATCTATACAACCAATTACATGGAAATGTTAACAAAGTATTAATTGCTAATTTATGTAAAAGGGAAAGCCATCAAAGTTAAGCTTTTGAAAGATATACTTGAAGCAGGATAGGTTTTTCCATTTCCTCTTTTTGGGAAATAAACCTGAAAGAGTCTTCTTCAGGTTAGTATCCATGCAATTGATCTTCTCTTCATAAAATTCTTCAAGGCGTTCTGATAGTCTTGTTTCTGTCTTCATGAGTAGATTACGGTAATTGGATAGTTTTGGATTTTGGTGCTGCTTAGAGACAAATTTCCAAATTAATTGCAATCTTGATCGGTGTCTGTTGTCTTGTTTGTTTCCTCTTGTATCCTTGGGCACTACATTGTGGTTCTAATTAACAATGGACAAGACAAGTTGGTTCCTCGTCACCCTATGCTGTCAGGAGTAATTAATTTTAAGTCTTGTAACCGGTGCGTGTGAACACAACTTTAACAGAATAGTAATTGAAAATGTCCATGGAATTCTCACATAATGGATGTTGAAAGTGTTCTCTAGGAGAAAAAAAGCTAGGAGGTTTTTTTTTTGTCCTTGTTGCCTATGAGAATCGTGCAGAGTACGTGCAATAATTAGGTTGCTTTGATGCAATTTGTCCTTTAAAAATCACGATGGTGAGGTTTCTAAGAATATTTTTGGCAGGTCTATTTGGAATTATTTTAGTTGGTAGAAACACATTTACCTTTGATGCTTACTATATGCTCCAATAGCCAAGAATATCGCATGTTAAACTCGATGCAAGAGAAGTACATTAACGAATTAATCAAGAAGGAATAGTTCATTAATTATCATTTTATTGTGATACATCTCTAAAGGTTATGGCATCTTTAAATAGAGAAAGTCGTCTTACATCTCGTGAGTCGATTTCTCCTCTTTCCTTTATTCCTCCCGCCCCTCTCTCTATCTGTGTGAAAGAACTTTAAAAGAAACAGGGTAAGAAAGAAATGGAGGAAGATACCATTAGTGATGCAGACAAAAGATTCTGTTTCTAAGCTTCAGATAGCAGTACTCCATCAGCTTTTACTATTTCTCGTATCATTTCAGATATTTGATCATTTGCTTTCTTACCCTTACTTGTGTATTACATTTTCTGTATTGCTTGATTCTATTTTGTAAGTAATTTGATGTAAGCTAGGAGTTTTCCCCCATATTGCTGGTGAGAATTGTGCAGAGTGCGTGCAATACTTGGGTGTCTCTAGTGCAATTTGTCCTTTGACGGTTAGGTTTCTAAGAATATTTACAACAGGTCTATTTGGGATTATTTACTCAGTAGAAACAACAGTTTTCTATTGATGCTGATGACATGTTCCAGTATCCAAGAATTGTTGCTTGTTAAGCTTAGAAAAAATACAAAAGAGAGAAGTCCACATGTTCACACAGTGGGCAAAGTCTTCTACTCCCAGAGATAATCTTGCTGATTTATGTAAACTGTAAAGAGAAAGTAATCGAAGTTAGCTTTTGAAAGATATACTTGAAGCAGAACAGTTTTTTTGCGTTTCCTCTTTTTGGGAAAATTTAACCTGTTATAGTCTTTTCCAGGATAGTATCTATGCTATTGATCTTCTCTTCATAAAATTCTTCAAGGTGTATGCTATACATAATAATTAATGATGGACAAAAGAAGAGTTGGTTCCTCGTTACTGTATGCTATACATAATAATTAATTTGAAGTCTTGAAATGGGTGCGTGTGAACCTAACTTTAACAAAGTATGCTCTAGGAGAACAAAAAAAGCAAGGATCCCATGTTGCTGGTGAGAACCGTGCAGAGTGCGTGCAGTACTTGGGGATGCTCTTGTGCAATTTGTCCTTTAAAAGGTCTTTTGGATTGTTTTACTTGGTATAAACATAGTTATCTTTCGATGCTGACTACATGCTCCAGTATCCAAGAATTGTTGCATGTTAAACTTAGGAAAGAGTACAAAAGAAAAGAAGTCCACAAGTTCAGACACTGTGGGCAAACTCTCTACTCCTGGAGATAATTTTGCACGTGCTGATCTGGCCTCATTAATTTGTAATCTGTACAACCAGTTATATGGAAATGTTAATAAAGCATCAATTGCTGATTTATGTAAGGGAAAGTTGTCGTAGTTACTTTTGAAAGATGTTACTTGAAGCAGAACAGTTTTTTTTTTCCTTTTCCTCTTTTTGGGAAAAAAACCTAAAAAAGTCTTCATCATGACAGTAGCTGTGCAGTTGATCTTCTCTTCATACAATTCTTCAACGCGTCCCTGATGTTCTTGTTTCTGTTTTAGGGTATAATCCATGGGCCCGTCAATGAAGATATCCTCTAGTTGGCAAAAATAGTTTGTCTTTCAAGGCAAGTTGGGGGTTCTCTAAAATTAGAGAATCATACTTACCCCTACACAAACATACAAGTCTCAACGCACAACCTTAGTCTTAATCTCTACCCCTGCTATCAGTTATTGAACCTGTTGTGTTTTTTTTTTTATCCAACTCCGCCATCATTTCAAGAAATTGTATGTCTACTGATACAACTACCTTTATGTGATTTAGATAAATCCTCTTTTATTATTTTCAATCATCATTGTGTTGCACCTGTAAATCGGTGCATATGGAGGTCTACGTGGGATATAATTAAACCATCTTAGGCTTGTTCCTCAATTGATCATCTTTGTGTTCTACTTGTTCATATCTATTCTACAGCACATCTTTTTCTGAAGTCATTCTGCGGTATAACACTCCCCTAGCACGTGCTTGATACCAAAGTCCTGTCTAGATCACTTAACCTTCATTTTGCTAAACGTGTAAGGAATGTTGGCCCTCTCAACATAGATGTGCTTTACATAATGTTGCCATTGGTGTTTGCTGTAATTTGTTGGGATCATATGTTCGTAAATAGATGTGTAGGTTCTGAGTATCTCAATTCTGTTTCATTGTGGTCATCTTTATAGAACAGTTTCAAAGTTTATTCAGAATAAACTGTTTGGTTTTAATTAAATTCTTTGATGCCAAATCTTGGCAGGAATGGGAACACAAGTGCACTACAAAGGATTCCTACCAAGCTATTACTCTATGAGGGACCTTAATGAGGATTCTAACAGCAGCAGTTGGACCCCATCTTATGGAGATAAGACATTACCAAACGGGCAATATTGTAATGGTTTCACCCCGAGGACTACAACTAATGCATATCCAGGGTATGATAAGGACATTCTAAAGCAGAGAATGCTTGAACATGAGGCCATATTCAGGAATCAGGTAATGCTTCCCTTTCTTTTCTTTTTTGAGAGGTTAGTTGGAAATTTTGGTTTTCAGTATGGTTCTACATATCCTAATGCCGCGGTCTCTTAAACTCTCGTGCTTCAAAATCTCTTCATCTGTCATATAATCCTTTTTTTTTTTTGCCTTGTGTCAATGGCGTTACAAATATACTTATGCAATGGTTTGCTTGTAGGTGGTGGAACTTCATCGCCTTTACAGAATTCAAAGGGACATGATGGACGAATTTAAAAGGAAGGAAATGCATAAATATCGCTCATCAATGGAGCCATCATGTTCATCCAGTCACCTAGGACCTCAAGTACCATCTGAGGATGTTCGGAAATGGCACATCTCAAACTTTCCCTTGGAAAATTCTAGTTATACTAGACCATCAACATCTGGTACTGAAAATGTTAATTCTCCCTTTAGTTCTTCAAAAGGAGATGGTGTACAGCCTGGTCGAGTTCAAATGCAAAACGGTTATTCTTCGAAAGCCTGTGATATTTTGGAGGCTAGGCCCTCAAAGGTCCGGAAAATGTTGTTTGATCTCCACCTTCCAGCCGATGATTACATAGATATAGAAGATGGTGGGCAGTCACGAAATAATACAGGATCTTTACATCCCAGTTATCCTGTTAATGGAAATTATGTAGTTCCTCAAGAGAATGGAAAAAAATTGTTTCTTGGTGGCGATGGTGTTGCAAAAGGTGATAGCCGAAAAGATACTTCAACATCCAATTCATGTTTGAGAAGCTCAATTGGGTTGGCTGACCTAAATGAACCAGCGCAGCTTGATGAAGCAACTGATCCTGTTGATTTTCTTGGTTACGGTAATAAACATAAAGAGACTAGAAGCATAAATGCTTCTGCAAAATCAAATCCGCCGTTTGTGGCTTTGCCTTGGAATTCCAATTGTGCAAGCCCAAATGAGTCTTTAAGTAACCTATACAATCGCAGTAGAGGCAAAGAGAGGGAGTGGTTGGCTTCGGCATATGAAACCGGTAATAGTTTCTTCTGAAACTTCTGAATATTTCTTGAGTTTAGCTGCTTCCGGAATTCATTTGTACCTATCTTGAGTTGCTTCAATTTGCAGGTAACATCACAGGTAGCTCAGTTTCATTACCAAGAGGTCTCGAAGAAGAAAAGATCCCTGCAGCTTCCCATCAAGCACCAGGAATGATTAACAAAGCCTATCAAGCTCCGAGAACTCATCTAGTTCACCATATTAAGGATGGCATTTGGAAAGATAGAACAGGACATAGTTTAGATATGTCTTACAGAAATGGTGAGCAGTCTAATTATACTCAAGTGGGACCATTTGTTACTTCCAAGATGGCTAGTCCATTTCCATGTGCAAGTTCCTCTGAATTTAGCAGTTCGTGGCCGCACTCTGTCTCTTCTTGGGAGAAGCCAAACGGTAGCTTTACTCAGAGGTTATCCTCATTGCATACAAACTCATTTTTCAACTCATCTGCAGCAGTTGGTAAGGGTTCACAGTCATCTCAGAGACAAATTGGAGACTATTGTCAAGCTAATGGTGGCAGTTCTAGGGTGCGTCCAGGCTGTGCCAGTGAGCTACCCAACCGAAGTGTTTTCTACCATGGGTCCTCATCTGGGACGAAAGAATCACCAATTCACGTCCCTTCAGGTGCTTTTGATTCTTTGAGCTACATTAAGGGGGACCGGTTTACATCTGAACATTCCTCTAATAATGCATGCGAGAATTTTCTCATTAGTTCTAACAATACGGATGTGAAATCTGCTAAAGGCTTCAACTTAAATGTGCTAGCAACAAGTGCACTCAGTGAGGAACCTCCCAGGCAAGATGTTGAGTTTAGTAATGAAAAAAGAGAACGTCAAGACCCTGTGACAGTTTTGCCGTGGCTTAAAGCTAAAGAAAATTATAAAAATGAGGACGTCAATACAAGGATAGGTGGAACTTCAGCAGATTCAGGATTTGTCCAGGCTTACTCAAACTCTCCTTTCTGCCAGAGTGATCCATCAGCTTTGGAACATCACCATATGAAGACCGCAAAAGAAGTGTGCGAGATGGGACATGTAAGAAAAATTCTTGGTGTTCCAATTCTCGATATTCCCATTGCTTCCAGAAATGAGTCACCATCATCACTTGTTTCTGCTTCTGCTAATCTCCGTTCCTCTCCTGAGAGAAAGACTATCAGACATGAGAGGAGGAGTATGATGATCGACATTAACGTGGCTTGTGACCTTTCTATGGTTGAGCCCGAGGAATCTGATGCTGTAGTACATATTGTTACTACGAAAGTGATGGAGACAAAAACTATCAACATCAAGAATCACTTTGATCTGAACTCATGTATTACTGAGGATGAGGAACCAGTTTCATCTGAAACCAACAAGGCCAATGTGAAGACTATTCTGGATATAGATCTGGAAGCTCCTGTAGTTATGGATATTGACCAAGATAATTTGCCTAGAGAAGAAGACGAAAAGCAACGTGGGGCATCTTCGCAGCTGCCTGACCATAAACCTGAGCAAACACAGGAGGAATTACTCAGGATTGCAGCAGGAGCAATAGTTGCCATCTCATCATCCACTCATTGCATCTCGACTGAGGAAAGACACAGTGATATGTCTGATGATCCTCTGACATCTCTTCGATGGTTTGTTGATGTGGTCTCTTCTTGTGCAGCCGAGCTAGATAGTACTCCATCTGCTAAAGAAATTACATGCAAGAACAACAACATGATGGTTGCACATAGTGCTTCTAAGGAAATTGATTACTTTGAAGCAATGACATTGCAATTAACAGAGACCAAGGAGGAAGACTACATGCCCAAGCCATTTGTTCCTGAAGTCCAAACAGTGGAAGATGCAGGAGCCAGTTCACTAACAAACCGACCCCGAAGAGGGAATGCAAGGAGGGGAAGACAGCGGAGGGACTTCCAAAGGGATATCCTTCCCGGTCTAGCTTCATTGTCAAGGCATGAGGTGACCGAAGACATTCAGATATTTGGAGGGTTGATGAGAGCAACAGGCCATATTTGGAACTCCAGTTTGACAAGAAGAAATGGAGGTACTAGGGGAAGGCGGAAAAAAGTTGTGGACACCAGTACCCCAGCCCCGGTGTTGACCACAACAACGACGAGCTCTCCACTAATACACCAACTTAATAACATTGAAGCCAGTTTGGAAGACAATAAAAGCCTAACAGGGTGGGGAAAGACACCTAGACGCCCTCGGAGACAAAGATGCCCTGCAGGCACTCCTTCGGCTGTTCTGTTAACTTAAAACACGGGGGAAACGAGGCTGTAATTTCATCCATTCATCGTTTATAGAGTGACATTAACCGATTAACGGATTTAGGGAGCTTCTTTTATGAATTTCAGGAGTGAATTTTTTAGCTGCATGGGGATTGTTGTTGTACATGTCTTTGTTCTTGCTCCATAATTTGGAGCCCCCATTATTATGTTTCTGCCATTGGATTTACTGACCCTGTATTCAGCAAGATGCTGCATAATGTATTGTGCTATTAGCATTTTATTAATGCTATTCAGTGAATGTTGTTGGCTTCCACATGCTTTTTCCCTCAAATCTTAACATAAGATCTTCATGGGAGTTAACCTCTGAATATTATAAGTACAACAACATACCCATCTAATCCCATAGCTGTGGTCTTTGGAGGGTATTATAGTGTATGCTGATCTTACTCCCTACCTCGTTGAGATAGTAAGACTGTTTATGGAAGATGCTTGGCTCAAGTAACACATAATAACAACAATTGTAAAATAAAAAAACTATGAGAATAATGTCGTTGCTACAGATATGAACAAAGAGATGTTACTGACTCTATAGTTGGAAGAAAAATAGGATAGAGGAAACTCAAGATTAACATGGTAAGTTTGATTTTTTACTTATTTGGAATTGAGACATAATAACCGAAATATCACCTGTTTATTTATTTTGTTTTCTTTCTTGTTTTTGTTATTGCAATGTATAATAATGACAACACATTTCTACAAGTCTTGAAAAAAGTTTGGGCCTACCAAAAGTATTAGGTTGGACAATGTACTCCCACGTTCTGTCCATTGTTTGGTTCTCCACTTCTTCTGTGGTTCACAACTTCACACTTAATTCCCTTTGTACCCTAAGGAAGGGACCATCAGAATAATAATACTAATATAACAACAACACGGTTAACGATGAAGCTAGAAATTTAAACAAATTTATTTTTATCCTATTTACAAATTTTAAATTTTGACAAAAAAGGATTCAATTGAACCCCTTACACCACCCCTCTGCTACGTCTGTTGGACCACACAAGAAATTTTTCTATAGAATATATTTAATAAGAATAAGAATGATAAGACAATGTTTTGATGAAACCTTGAGTACTAAAATTCAATAAGAATGTCTAAATATTGTAGTTGGAATGAGTAACATGAATCTAAAAGTAGAAGATAGAAACAAGCAAACAATGACATTAACATGGAAATTATTTTCTTGGTTGTGTTTAGTCAGGTTTTCTGAATGCTTCGAGTAGAACGCGCGGTGCCATGCATCATCAAAATATGGATGATGGATTTCGTTTGCGTTCTGGTGTAGGGTGAAATATGCATTTGGTTCAGATGACTTATGAGTTCCACAGTTGTCATCAGGGCCATCTCATCTAGTTAACATAGTGCTGTCTGAAGTCCTTCGCAGGTTGGAGCTAAAAAGTGAGCTATGTATCAAGTTTTTGCTCTGTCCATGAGAATAGCTACTTGACAGAAAGAGAATGACAGTATTGAGCATTTGAGCTCCGTAGCAGACATAATTCACGTTGAGTGACCGTTGAAGAAAATTTCCCGATGAACCAGGGACAGCTATAAATCCCCTCTTTGCCAGTTTTGGGCGGATCAGCAGTTATTTCCAGTTCAGAGCCTGTAAAGGCAGCCCGGTGCACTAAGCTCCAGCTATGAGAAGGGTCCGGGGATGGGTTGGGCCGCAAGGATCTATTGTACGCAATCTCACCTTGCATTTCTGCAAGAGGTTGTTTCCATAGATTGAACCTGTTACCTCCTGTCATGTGGCAACAACTATACCAATTACGACAAAGCTCCCCTTCCCCGTTCAGAGCCTGTATGAAATAAATATTGCATATTCCCAGGCTAATCAGTTCTTTAAATCCAAAAACAATGGAAGCAGCTACTTCCAATATCAGAACATCAATATAAGCTTGAGACTTCCCTTTATGCAAATGAAGTATGTGCCATTTGCTTTATGCTGGTATTCTTTTCTCAACTTCAATCATACTATATCCATCGACCTTTTTTAAACCTAAACTTCGCATCTTTGACCTCACCATTCTAGATTCATTCCATTCTCCCTCTTCTGCATATATGTTGGATAATAGAGTATAATATCCAGTATCATCTGTTTGCATGTTTTCAAGCCTTTGTTGGATCATCTTGACAATATCCATTCTCTTGTGAATTCTACATCCATTTACCAGGGCACCCCAAATACTAACATCTGCAGGAAACGGCATCGAAGTGATGACTTCATAGGCTTTATCAATATCACCTGCTCGACTAAGAAGATCAACTAGACATGCAAAATGTTCGGGTTTGGGTTCAATGTTCAAGTTAATCATCAAGTTTAAGAAATATTTCCCTTCATTCAGATAACCAGAATGACTGCAAGCAGATAGAATATTTGTTAAAATGATGTCATTTGGTTTTATTCCACTATTTACCATTTCATGAAAGAGTGAGATGGCATCATCGATTTGACCGTGCATTCCATAACCACCTATCATGGCACTCCAAGATATTATGCTCCTTTCAAACATACTATCAAAAACTCTTCGAGCCATCCAGAGATCTCCACATTTAGCATACATATCTGTCAGAGCAGTATCGATAAACATATCATGCCTCACATCAAAGATGATTAGCTTATGGTGAATCCACTTTCCCTTCTCCAGCCATCCTATAGTCGAGCACGCTTGAATTGCAGCTAAGAAGGTAACTTCATCCATTCTGCTCGAGTTTGAGTATATCTCATCAAAGAGACTAATAGCTTCCCGAGATAAACCATTTTGGGTAAGTCCACACATCATTGAATTCCAAGTCACAATACTTCTTTCTTGTGTATCATTGAATATCATGAGCGCATAGTTCACAAGTCCACATTTACTGTACATGTCAATCAGTGAATTCTGGACAAACTCCGTAGAAAAGCCAGTCCTGATAACGTGGCTATGAATTTGACAGCCAAATTCAGAAAACCCAATATCTCCAGAAGCTGAGAGGACACTTGCCAGAGTATACGAGTCTGGCAATATTCCTTTTCTAACCATATCCACAAAAAGCGTCAATGCCTTATCAGAAAATCCTTCCTGCACATAACCTGATATGAGCATATTCCACGAGACGATATGTCTGTCTTGAGACGAACCAAATACCTTGTGGCAATCACTTAGCTTGCCACAGTTAGCATACAAGTCAACCAATGCTGAGCCTAGAAGATCATTGCCACAATCAAAAGCATTTCTAACTATAAAACCATGTATAGACTTCCCTTCGTTTAGCCAACCCAACCTAGCACAAGAACATAAAACAGCCATAACAGTAACTTCATTGTATTCCACATCAGATTCATGCATCTTAACAAACAACGCCAACGCTTCATGATGGCAACCATTCTGATTGTAGCAGGACATCATTGCTGTCCAAGTATAAGTACTCTTATCAACAGCATTACGAAAAAGCAACTCTGCACTACACGTATCGCCACATTTTCCATACATTGCAACAAGCGAGTTTATCAAAGACCCATCACTCTGAATATTCTTTCTCAATATATAACCATGAACAGATTTCCCTACTCTCCATACACCCAACTCACCACAACCCTCAACTGCACTAAGCAAAGCCACTGAATCAATTTCAACACTTTCCTTAACCAAATCCCCAAAAATCTCCAATCCTTCCTTACCTTTCCCATTACGTACATAGCTCGAAATAATCGAACTCCACGAAACAACATCCTTCACAGACATTTCATCAAACAACTTCCTTGCATAAACTGTCCACCCAAGTTCACCATACATACTCAACAACGCCGTTTCAACAACAGAATCAGACTCAAACCCACATTTCACAATCCTTCCATGAACCTTCCGACCAACACCCAGATCACCAATTGCAGAAATAGCTCTCAAAACTGAAGGGTAAATAAAACTACTGGTTTCAGATAGTTGACAAAGCATACTGTGGTAAAGAAAAATGGCTTCTTGAAAGAGGTTATTCCAAACATGGCACTTGATTATTACACCCCACATGAAAGAATCTGGGTTTGGGAATGTGTCAAAGACGAATCTTGAAGTTTTGAGGGAACCCATTTGGGAATAAGACTCTATAAGCTTGGTGGAAGCAAGTGGATCTTTGCGGAGACCATTGATGATGAGATGTGCGTGGAGTTGTGCTACTGATCTTGAACTTGAACATGATCTGAACAGTGGCATATACTGTATCATTCTTG
>JAJOOS010004357.1:0-30046 GCA_029582725.1 Solanum chiquidenum | reverse complement strand
CTTCCTCCTGCATCTGATTTTGACCCTTCTGCCACTCCACTTTTACCCTTCCAGCCCCGATTCTGACTGGTATAATCAGTGGATTCAGAATCAACCTTCGAATTCGCTAGATCCTTTGTGAGTGCATCTAAGCGAGCATTTATTGCTTCCTATCTCGCTATATTGGCTGCACGTTCTTCTTGAAATAAGTTCACCAATTGTGCTAGTTGATGTTGAATTTGATCTCCCATAACATTCGTCTCTAATACCAAGTTGTTATGGTCCCCGGTTATGGATCTAGTTATGGGACGCTGCAAGATAAATTCTGAAGTTTTCTTTTTTCTACCTATGGTGCTGGTTCGTTAAGAGAGAACCTGTGATCTCTTGAGTTTGAAGTACTCAAAGACTTGAATAATTTTCTGCTTATATTTTTTCAGACACAGATAGTTTAAATACAATACTTATAAAATAACTACCCCTAGAAACTAGGACATGATTTTCCAACTTAACTGGAATGAAAGACTGCACTATTACAGGAAAATAACTGCACTATTACAGGAAAATAATTGCACTATTATAGGAAAATAACTACTACTAAAGAGAAATTACTGCAGTAACTATTGGATAACTAAGGAGTGATAACAATTGCAAGTTTCTTATTAACCATTGGCCATAAATTCCTATCAACACTATTCCAACACAGATCGACTTAAGGCAGCTGTGGATCTTACCGGTGGATGTCAAACTTCCACCACTGATAGCGGTTTTTATTCTGGAGAGAACTGTCAATGTTCGTTGATAGCTATCCTGACTTGCCTGCACAAATAATTCAAGAAAAATCATTGTCCATTGACAGGATTAAGGAAAGTTAGTTTATCCCAGACTGCAGCAGTGGTGTAAATCTATCGATTATAAAACTAGACCTTATTACTCACACTAAAAAGGGAGGTTTTGGGGATATTTTTTTCTGGAGGGGAGGAGGAGGAGGAGGAGAAAGAGATAAGTAGTTAGAGAGAGAGACCTCCCAGGGATCCGTCATAACAAATTCTGAGCTTTTACAGGCTAACTGGCACATTGCAATACGATGCTCAGCAGATATAAGATTCTGCAAAAATAAGGAGCAAATAAATTAGGAAGATCTTTTTTTGCGTGTCAGTAACATTGACACAAGATATAAAGCATGTTCAATTTCTTATAGTAATATATATTTGACCAGTATAAATGCTAAAGAAAGTAAGAAACAAAACCTCATGACTAAGAACAGGATGCACCAGTATAAAGAAATTTCAGGTCCCAGACCAGAAACAACATAGACTAAGATTCATAATGCAAAATGAGATGGATCAGAAGAAAGTGATTATATAGCAAAGCTAGTTGTACATGTTTTCTTTTAATTACCCTTTCCAATTACACATTTTTAGCAGCTTCACTGCTGGAGATATGCTAAATACCTTCTTCTTATATGCATCATTTACAGGTGACATGTAACCTCCAATCACACAAATTCCTTCTGAAGTCAATGCATCTCTTGCCAACTCTGAATTAATATCGCCAAAAGTTTAGCAACACCCAGTAAACAGATTAAATGAACTTCATATTCTAACAACATATTAACTCTGAGCAGCTTATGTGCTGGAGGACTTAAAACTATACATGGCTTGTTGCTTTCATCTAAAAAGAAGAAAAATATAGAAGATTCTTCTCCTTGGTACACGCGCAAATACACCTCCTTCAGTCCCACAACCCTCTCTCCCCCAAGAGAGAATAAAGGGATAAAAAGAAGAAAAAAGATCAGCGGGGGAAACACAATAGAGGTTGGATAGTACTTACCAAAACAGCGCAAGTGCATATAAGTTGGAGGATTGAAACTTCCTGTTGATACAAGAACTACACATGTCCTTTTCCTAGTAAGAAGGAGAGAGAGTTAGCAAGTATCTACAGCAGGGATCGAATCAGTGGAAGAAGGGTAAAGAATAAATAATATAATAATGGTAAAGCTAACTACATTGGCAAGTATGTATATTCAGGTCTTGCTTTTTTTCACTTTTTTATGTATGCCTTTCAATATACCATGGAAGTATTACAACACTACTTCAGTTGTGAGAGTCTCCACATTGGAAAGTAGACTTGGAAACTACTCAACTTTGCTTCCTTGTAATAAGCTTGTCCATTATGGTGATTGACCTATGCCCCTTCCCAACACAAATAACAGTACATTTCAAAAAAAAAAAAAGAAGTGAAAACTACCATTTCGGAAGCTTAATATCAGATCGTTCCATAAACAAGCACAATTCATGACAATTGTGAATTGGCAGCTCTAATGAACGAAAGACAAATAGGCTTTATAAAACAAGTGAGCCAACATTGAAACTATGACAAGGCAATCTACTAGACATTAAATCACACACTCAAAACTAATGTAGAAAGGCTAGTCCAAGATCACATACTAAACTTACCTCCTTTCGGGACTTAGTTGCCCCTCCATTTGTTTTATTAAATCCAAAGACAACTTATCCAGCGGTAAAGCAATATCGGTCTTACCTACAAATTTAAACAGAATGGTTAGCAAGAAAACAACTGGTCGGTTCGGCTTAGAGCAGAATCAACAACCAAAAATACTGACTCGCATCTGCTAGTCATAGCACATACTTTACAGCAACAACAACAAACATACCCAGTGTAGTCCCACAAAGTGAGGTCTGGGAAGGGTATGATGTACACAAACCTTACCCTTACCTTAGATGTAGAGAGGTTGTTTTCAATAGATCATCGGCTCACGGAAAAACAGTCCAAAGTACTCGGGAAAAAAAGCAACGGAAGTGAAAGCATAATAAAACAAAATACTACCATAATCAAACTACAAAAAACAACCTATAACAACAGAAATCGAATGACAAGAAACTACATGAACAATACTATGACTACTAGTATGAGCGGATAGCAAGACAAAGCACTACAACCTACTAAACTACTAACTTAATTTGTGTCTTCCATAACCTCCCATCTCTAAAATGTCTTCGTTACGCTGACACTGCGCCAAGTACTTTCTACCACCTCTTCCCAATCCAGTCTCCGTTCATGCTTTTTCCTTTTGCTAATCAGTGAATGAAAACTCACTTTATACTGAAATCAACCCTTTTTACCAGGAATACTGAAATTAATTATAAATAAAAGCTAGTACTATTTTATGAATATTGATGGCTTAAATTAAATCACTGCCTTTAACATAGTCGATAAAAGTAAAGGACCAATCTTTTTACATGAATATCACCATTCTCTAATCCACTATCCGGTATAATTTCTTAATTCGCACACTTTTTAACCAAAAAAACTCAAAATTGGAGACATCAATCAATTAAAGGAGAATAATTATTGGCAAGCAAATTGAGTACTTACTAGACATGTTGCTGGTGAAGAGTATTTTCTACGGCGACTGCTTCTGAGGATATAAATAACCACGACGAATATGGCCTGCGTGTAAAATAGGCTGGGAACTTTCTAGTTGTTCCGCCGGTCGCCGGTCACTGGTCGCCGGTCAGCAGTTGAGACGTGGAGAATGGACGGCGAATGGGGCTAAAATAAAAGAGAATATTAGAAACGATAAATTGGTCAGTGTAATTATTTTTATTTATGAAAAAATAGGATAAAACAATTTTTACAAGAAAATTAAAATTTGAAGGGATGTTTTTGAAATCATCCCTAAATTTAATGATTAGAGACTGATGAACATCTCAATAGAAATTAAAAAGGCTCAAAAAACAAACTAAAAAGAGAGTAAATGACCTTCAAATTTAAGACTTAAAGGGATAAAAAGTGAATTCCATAAATTATGAATATAAATTTAAGAAATCAACGTCAATTACATATCTAAGATTAAATTTAAATAAAAAATAAGTTTATTTTATTTTCCATAATTGAGAGGTAGATTTGTGACTAACGATATGAAATATATGTTTTTATTTTACATAAAATAAACTTATAAACATGCTTTATAAGTTCAATTGCATATATGATTTATAAATCAACTTATGGACATGCCTTATAAATTCAATTGCATATACAATTTATATGTTGATATTGACATATAAGACTTATAAATCACAATAACTAAATATAATACTGAGAATAATTTTAAATAAGTTACACTCAATAAATACATTTTATAAAAAAGAATAACAAATGCTATTTTATAACTATTTTTAGTCACACGACTTATAGATTGCATTTTAAAATGTGTTTTAGAAAAGAACAATTGAAAAATATAAATTTAAATGTGTAATTTATAAATACAACTTATATTCACATTTTTAATGCACTTGATAAATAATAGTTGAGATCATCAAACACAAATTGTTAAATGCTACTTATAATTTTTTCCTTTTTTCTAAACACAAATCTCAAAGGATAAATATGACTTAAAACATGAATTTCTCATACATTTGCTCGTAAATAATCACAAGGTATTATATTAAACTTGAAATGCTACTCATTTGAAGTATAACACATTATAAATCTAAGAGAATATGGTCAACCCCCCCTCCCTCCCCTTCAACCTATAGCCGAATTTCCAACTCTACACTCAGATTTCACGGGGGCCCTATTATTCCTGAACTTTTTTTTTTACATATTATCTCATCCTTATTCGCTGACATGTCCACCTAAATCATATATAATAAAATGTTTGTTTACACGCGTTGTCAAATATTAAATGGACCCCATAATTCTAAAATTTCCCTTAATCTTTTCATTTTCCTCTTTCTTTCTCTAAATCCTAACCTTTTCTCAATCACTCCATATTCACTCCCATTCTCTTCGTGATATGAAATTTCGTTCCAATTGAATTTGAAGAACAATTTTTGAACCCTAACTATGAAAGCTTATTCAAGTCCGCATTTGCCATTATTTACCCTAACAAAGCAAAAAATGATGAATTTGAAGAATAATTGTTGAACCCTAACTATGAAATCGGAGAAATTATTAGCCCTAAAGTTTCAAGCTTTTCAAAATTGAAACTACAGGTGAATGCTTTGACAAGTAAAGTCAAGTTTTAAGCTAATTTGAGAGAGAATGAAGGAATATACAATTGAAAATTGAGAAAAAAAAGGAAGAAAAAGAGAGTTTGATTTTGGGAGAGAATGAGATTATACCATTAATTATAGCTGATTTGGACTCACACATATACTTTTCTTCAGCTTTTGACGTTTTATTTTCTCTGCTTACGCTACGTGCCTAAGGGAGTTGTTCTCACTTTCTTCGACATGTCAACAAATAAGGGTGAGATAATGTGTAAAATAAATATCTAGGGGTAATAAGACCCGTGAAGTATGAGTGTGTAGTTGAGAATTCGGCTATAGGTTGGAAGGGCTTTTAGCCATTTTCTCTAAATCTAACATATTTTTTACATTAAGCAATAAAAAAAGCATACTTAATTGATTCAAAATTAAATATATTTGAGTCATATATTTTTTAAATAAAAATCCAATCATATCACACGAACCAATACTAATATTTTACCCTTAATATCATCAACTAAATTATATGTTCAAATCAAAATTCAACTCCAAATCAATTTGATTTTAAATAAATTATCAACAAGCCTAGGAAAAATAGTTCTTAGGAAATTTGAGCAAACGTCGTCGTTTTGGGTCAAAAAATTTGAAAATGCCTAAATCCCCGCTCAAGCCAAATTGATCTCTGCCATTCCTCTTCCTCAACGCTCACTATCCCTACACTCCCTTTCCTCCTCCTCGTGCAGATGCAGAGTCGCCGGGCGGCGTAGATACGACGGTGATACGGTGTCCTTTTGATTGAAATGTCGACGGTGGAGGATCTGTTCGTAGAAATCTTCGAGAGAAAGCATAAGATCATCGAACTAGTTAAGCAACATACTGACCGGTATAGTCAACACCTCGCTACGAAATGTAAAATCCAAGGAATTAATCCTCCTCCATGGCTCTTAAATTCTCAGCAGTCGTCAAATCCCAAAGGTAATTCTTCATTTCAAGCTTTTGCTTGTTATTATTGCCAATTTCTGTTGTTCCAAGTGTTCTAGGGTTCCGGTCTTACGTTAGGTGAATGCAATTGTAGGATGCAGGTCAAATACATAGTTAAATATTTCTTAAAAATATGCTTAGTGTGTGCAGTGGTACTCAGCACCCGCTGAATGTGACTGATAGAGGAAAACTTGTTTTTTTTGGGATAATTGTGATGTCTGAGCCAGCTTTTTTGCACCTCGACTGATTCCACAGGATACTTGTCATCTTGCACCGGCAACAAATACTAGGTAACTTTGTCCACCAACGCTAAGACATATGAGAAGAAATCACCTAGTAATTTTGTGAACTAGAGACTTCATTGCCCACTAGGTCACACCCTTGTGTGTAGGAAAACTTGCTTGTTTATATACATCCGTATTCTCATTTATCTGTCAAAAGTCGAAATTTTGAAGTTCGAACAGCAGAGAGTTAAGGATTTTCATGTTTCTTCACTCTTCTCCTTTTTCTAGTGTCTGATACAGGGAAAAATGTGCTTGTTTATATACTCTTTGTCATCTGTTTGGTTTTCAAATTCATCTTTTATCCAAAATGTGTCTCCTTTTTCCTCTACAAATTTAAGTTTGAAGTTTTCAATTGCCATTTTCTATGCTTCAATAATTTCACGTTCTGTTTTGTTGAACAAGCGCTTAAATGATCTCTCTCTCTCTTTTTTTTTTGCCAGAGCTGAACAAAGAACAGCTGATTTCTGTAAATATCCCACGGCCGCCTACTGTGCGCCAAGCTAGTGCTCGTTGCTCATTGATCAAGAGGCCAGTTGTCAGAGATGACAATGAAGAAATGTCTCAGGGGGAATTCTTGGAGGTTCATGTTACCAACAACAGTTTTCACCCTGAAGATGGGTCTGCTAATACAGCTGTAGATCCTGATAATAACCAGGAATGTGCTCTGAATACTGTTCCTGAGCCTGATGCAAGTGTTAACTCTCCCCTAGATCAGACAGATGCAATAGTCCTGAACAATTTTAATGATTTAGACTTGTCGCTAGCTAGAATTCAGAGGTCTAAGTCTAGACAAAAGGCTCTTCAGCTTCGAAATAGTGCACAAACAGAAGCAAAGGACTGCTCCAGTAGGCAGAAAAAATGTGTTGTTACTCCTATAGGGATTGGCCTTTCAACTTCTGAACAAGTTGATCACAATAATGAGTCACAAAAATTGTCTGAACGTTGTGTAGTTAGTAGTAGTAGTGGTGGATTTAGGGAATCAGCTGAAAGAACTCATGAAGAAGAAAGAGAGATCAATTTACATATGGGTGAAAATTCGAAGAATAAAGCATCTACCAAGTGTCTTGAGGGTGTTAATCATTATGTGGAAGCAGATAGCTTGACTGATGTTGCTGAGAGAAGTCATACAACAGAAGTAGATAACTCTTTTGCTACAGCTCAGAAAGGTCATTCAACACACAAACATAGTTGCAATTTTGCTGCCACTGGTATCAGTTTGTCTGCTTCTCAACTAAATAAATTTTCAGACAAGTCAGACAACCAGCCAGAGTCTTTTCCTGTTGGTACTAAAGTCAGCAAGTTAATGGAATTTGTAGAAGTACACCAGCATGAGGGGATTGAAGTAAATAGAGTCACGAGGTCCAGAAGTGATTGCAAACAACTAAACTGTATAAATGATTCTCTTAAAGTGGATGGTTCTGCTGATGTAGTTCAGAAAGATGATCATACCCAAGCATGCTCTGCAGGTTGTGTGTCAGGTAGGTCATTGGAAGTGGCTAATACATCTAATATTCATAAACCAATAGTCAAAAGCCACCAAGAGACTAAGAAGAAGAATGGTAGTTATTGTGGTAGAATCACAAGATCCAGGAGCATGGCCCCAAAATTGCCTTGTCCGGGTGATGATTCACATGCCACTATATCCACATTTTCAGATAGGGTGAGCACTGATGTTTTTGCCCCAGTAATTGGTGGATCATCGGCAGTGTTATTTACCAATCTTGATTCTTTGAAATCAGCTAAACCTTCTCTAATATTGGATCATAAGAGCCCAAAGACACAAAGTAATATGGACAATGAAGTCATAGCAGAGCCTATTGATACTTCCACTGTTGCTGGTTCTGGTGGTGCGGGTTCCATGTCTGCTGATTCAGAGAAGTCTTCGCATGAAAATTACGACACTCATTGTCCAACTGGCAGTAAATCAGTCACTCCTTCCTCTGATAACAATGAGACTCATAATAAGCAAGGTAACACTGAAGCTGTGATGGAAGGATCTCCTACTTGTAGGTCTAGAACTGGCAATTCTAAACCAAAAGTGGGAGTGGAACATCTGGTTGCTAATCCTCCACATGATTGTTTTATGCCGATAAAACCAAAGCAGCTCGACTTTGATGACACAGAAGAGTGTAACCTGAAGATGACCTTTACTCCTAACTTTGAGGAGAAGAGCACAAAATCAACAGATGTAAATACCTCACCAGAACCAACCTCAGAAAAGAAGATATCTGGTAGTCCTGTAGATAACAGAATCTCTAGGGAACAGTTAACACTTGAGCGAGAAATTTCAAATAAGTGTAGCGAAGTTCCAGGGAGTTCATTTTCTACGACAATCAGAGAGCCTGCCGGTACCATAATGAATGGGTGTGCCTTGGATATGGATGAACATCATGCATCAAGGGATACTAAAGATGAGTCAATGGGCGGACAATGTTCACGGCAATCTTCTTATCTGCATGATGATGAGACACTGTCAAATGATGTTGGTCATCATGATGCAGACACTAACATTGAACTCAATCTGAAGGAATCATATAATTCAATGGTAGATAACGTTGAAGTGGTATGTTACACACATATGTTTGTCTTACATGCATCCTCTTTTGGCGACACTATACAACTGTGTGGCAAAGTAATATGTTCCTAATATCTATTATGTCTTCATTTTAACACTTCACTATCTATTTTTAGGATATCTTGGAGTGTATTAACAGTTTTCTGGTGCATGACTGCATGAATCTCTTGATTTGACATTAAAGATCTGCAAAATAGTTTGACATATAATCTAGTGACATTTATGAAGTTTTAGGTACTCCTAAGTTTAGAACTCTATGTATTTCAGTAGGCATATATGTTTTACTTTGCTGAATTTGGATGCCTGCAGATTCTGAAAAGCTTCAAATATCTGTTGTTCTTTATAACATGATGTCTGGGAAAATCTTCAAATATTTGATGAAGTAGCTTAAATCATTCTTGTAATAATTTGGAAGAGAATCATCTACTACCGATAAAGCCTTTAGGTGGTTGTTGTGTCAGAAAGTTTTGATAAGTTCGTCTTTTCCTTGTCATTTCTTTGAAATTATGTTCAGTTATGAGCTTGTTGGGTTTGCTGAATGCAAATGACATACTTAAGATTTTGAAAGAGAGTATCTATGTCATAGCGTGATCAAAACTTACACTCATGCCATATTTGTAGCTGGCGGATACACAAAGTTATACAATTCATATTTGAAATTAATAGTGGTACTACCATTATTTTTGGCATTTACAGTTTTGGGATCTCCAGTAAGTCATAGGAACTTGTTATTCTATTTTCTGGCACACCTTGGATCCTTTTCAATATTTAGCCAAGTGGACAAAGGGCAGATGGTTGACCTATTTCTTTGTAATAGAGGGTGGATGCACCCTCTTTTGGCTGCTTCATGAAGAAGCTGTTTGAGTTTAGGACCTAATTTTCTTGCAAGATGACCTTCTATTTCAGAAGGAAAATCACCAATGTGTGCTCCTTTATTAGCAAGTTCAATCAATCTATTCCTCATATGAATTTCTTGGATCTTTGATTTAGTCTATTTTTGTTTTAAGTAGTAAACAGACAGAATTTGCACAATTTTTGTGGTACCCAGGCAGAACAATGCTCTGCTGACATGTAACTCAAGATTTAATTAGCAAGAGAAAGTTGAGCATTGTTTTCAAGTGTATTTGAGGTTGAATTTTTTCTCCATGGCTGGACAGGGAGGTAACAATTGTGACTGGACTGCTCAATGTTTGTCTACATCTTATGTTGCCAACACCAAAATTGCTGCTACACCTCACATCTCAAGTTTGACTAAAAAGGTGACTGGAGATACCCAGGATTGCTTGGCGAAGAACTTTGACATTGAAGATCCAGTTTCCATTTCCCCAGATGCAAAGAAACGGTCTTGCACGCCAAATGATCCAAATTTATCCCGTTTCAATGGTGAAGACAGTTATGGAGATGTATGTGTCAAGTGTGATATGGACAGGGATTCCCTACCATCTGGACAGAATGATGATGAGAATCTCAATCTCTCCGTATCAAGCAAAATTGAGACTACAAGGGAGCCCTTGTTTGATGACAGATTCAGATCTGCTAAGATGGATTCATGGCCACAAGTTAAGAGGAAAAAAGTTGAAGCTAAGCAAACTAACTGCTTTTCTGCTTGTCCAAACTCTCAAACGTCAAAGCTTTATCAGGTACACGTGGATACTGTAAGCTTAAACTTCAACACAAGTCAAGAAAAAACCGACAATGTTGTGGAACATACACCTTTCAGAACCAAGAGTTCTAGTGTTAGTATATCCGAGAAGAAAAATTGTCATTTGAAAGAAGGAAGTGGTTCATTGCCGAAGCTGCTAAATGAAATGGTACGTGAAGAATCACTTTGAGCATAAAACCTGCTCTCTTGCCAACAGCATTTTTTTCAAAAGTAAAAGCACTTGCACATGCTCCTATGTTGTTTAAGTTCAATCAACATATTGCTTGTATGAACTCTTTTATGTAGTCTATATTTGTTATAAGTAGTAAACACTCAGAACCTACACAATGCTGGTGGTAACCAAGCAGAACAATGTTATGCTGACATATAACTCAACTTTTGCTTACCGATATAGAGTTACACATTGCTTATCTAACATTGTAACTTTTTCCCTCATGGCTGGACAGGGAGGTAAAAGTTGTGACGGGAATACTCAGTGTCTACCTGCCTCACATACTGTCAACACTAAAACTGCTGCTACACGTCACATCTCAACTTTGACTGGCGATTCCCAGGATTGTTTGGTGAAGGAACTTGAACTTGAAGATCTGACTTCCATTTCCCCAGATGGAATGAGACAGCCTAGCATGCCAAATGATCCAAATTTATCTTGTTTGGATGGTGAAAATACTCATGGAGATGCATGTGGTAAGCACAATACGGATAGGCATTCCCATCAGAAAGGGAATGACATGCTTACATGGAGTCCACAACAATCTGGATCCAATGATGAAGATAATCTCGATCTTCCAGTATCAAGTGAAATTGAAAATGCGAGGGAGTCCTCATTGTTTGTTCGAAGATTGAGATCTGTTAAGCTGGATTCATGGCCACAAGTTAAGAGGAAAAGACTTGAAGATAACCAATCTAACTGCTTTTCTGTTTGTCCAAGCTCTCTAATGTCTAAGCTTTATCAGGCACAGATGGATGCTGTAAGCTTAAACTTCAGCGCAAGTCAAGGAAAGACAGACAATGTTGTGCAAGGTACACCTTTCCGAGCCAAGAGTTCTACAATGGGTATACCTGAGAAGAAAAGTTGTCCTTTGAAAGAAGGAGTTGGTTCCTTGCGGAAGCTGCAAAACGAAATGGTACAATACTTAAAATTAATTTATTCCTTTGCATATTCAAGTTGATGCACAAATACTTTTGTGTACACAAGTAGACTTCATTGGTGTACACAATAATTTAAGATTTAGGGTTAGGGTGTGTAGGAATTTCCTGTTGCAATTCCCTTTTACCATTTGTTTAGCTGGGAAACATTTTTCTTTTTTGCAAGTTTCATTTCACACTACAAATGGAACTATTGCAAAAATATGTCCATAACCATATCCTCTGAAAAATAGCTATCCTTGTTGTTAGTGTGTTTGTTTTTGGCAATTGTGACCCCTTGGGCAAATTAATGACTGCATGGATGTAAAATTCTGCTTGTCATGGAAGTCCATTTGGCAAACTAATGTGTTTAGGTTGTGTGATGACTCAAATTTTCTTCAATTCTAATTTGATCTTTTTGAGAGAAGTTGTTAAGTCTGAGCCACTGCCAGGGTCATTAACTGTATCACACCTTGTATTATGAATCAAAGACACCCTTGTATTATGAATTAAAGACACCCTTTCTATGCTGGAAAGAGAAGAGGAAAAAGGAAGTCTCATCTTTGCTTAATACAATATTTTCATCATTTAACTTAATGACTCAAGCTGGTTTAACTTAACTTCACCTATGACATAATTTTTGCCATGTCACTTATCTGCAGGATGCGATATGTTATGAAAAGCAAAATAACAGCACTGAGTCTGCTTCCTCATCTGATGACAAATTGTTACGTGTATCCCATGTCTCAAGTTTGTTTCTAAAGTCAGCTGAAAAGGAACTGGAAACAGGAGAAGAACATGAACTCCTTTCCAATGCTGAGAAGTTCTCCGATGAACAAGATATTCCAGACTCACTGCACCTTGAAAAGAATGTTGAGTTGGATCATCCTGAAAACCTGACTTGTTTGGAGAGAAAATCTCATATTGGAGAACAAAGCCTATATTCCCAATCTTTTGTTTGCTCTTCTCCACAAAATAGAGACTTGGATATCGTTGATGCTGATCAATCAAATCCCGTGCTTGAGGGTTTCATTATAGATGCCTCAACAGCAGGTGGAGAATTAGATATTACCCAGCTAGAGATCAACTATGAGACGACCATTCAGCGTGCGAGCATTCTGGAGCAGATCTGCAAATCAGCAAGTGCACATACACCCTTGTCTCATTTCACATCTTCTTTTGGGTTTGACCGTGCTCAAAATCTATATCAATCTTTACCTAATGGGCTTCTTGAGCATCTGGATCTGAGCACCTTCTTGTCGGAGGAGGATGTCAACAAACAGGTTAGGGCAAGTGATAGCTGCGTGGATGAAGTGAAAGATTCTAAACTGGAGATACCTTGTTCTGATTATCAACTTTTTTACGGATGTCAATTTGGAGGGAGGTCAGGAAATCAATACCAGTCTCCTGTTGGAAAGTTTTGGGAAAGGATCCCGTCACATTCTAGCAGTTCAGAGAAGGGTTTGAACTTAAACCCAGAGCTCATGTGTTTCCCAATTGAGGAGGATCCCAATAGTAGTGAGGAGAATGAGACTGCAGATGTGGCAGGTAAAATCCGTGATGAATTGGATTCAACAGTAGCGAAAAGTCATGTCAAAAGACTACCACTTGCATCAATATCTAACTCATGTCTGAATCCCCCTGCTTCAGTCTCTGCGGTTGAGAGGTCTCATGCAAGGGGAAGTTTGGATTCTGTCAATACAGATGTTAGCTGCAGTGGGCATCATAATAAAGCCAAGAGAAAGCTTGGAAGTAGCTTCAGAAATATGAGTGCTGCAAAGGTAAAACAGACTTCTTTGATGGGTGCAAAAGGAATTAAACAAGGTAAGGAATCCCTTAGGAGGTCTAGTAGGCCAAAACTATCAGCTAAATCCAGTTTTAAGAGAGAGAGACAGAATCTTTCAGAAAAAGGGCCAAGTCATAACAACATTGTCACAAATGTGACTTCATTTATACCACTAGTCCAACAGAAACAAGCAGCTGCTGTATGTACAGGTAAATTTCCCTTCTTTTCTTTTACAGCAAAATTTGGAACTATTTTCATTATAAAAAAGGTAAAAAGATAAAGGAAGATTTGTAACAATCTTGATGCTCTGTAGTGGCAGGACTGCTTGTTAGTATCAAACGGTATCCGTCTTGGTTGAACTTAGCAGAGTAGGATATTGATACAAGTAAATTAAGTTCTGTTAACTTGGTATTTACACAATTAATTTTGGTGGTGTTTTGCATCGATAAATTTGAACTCCCTGGACGTTGATTTTGGAGGTTAGAAACTTATCGCTCCCCCCAACTTAAAAAGTCCGGTGGTATTAGCTAATTGGCCTTTGGTTGTCATTGTAGCTTCTCCAGTGTTCTTCTATATAGTATCATGCTTCTACTATGCTTTGAGCATGTTATACCTGAGCTTTGAGATTTTGAAGAGTATTCAACAGCAATATCAAATTTTCCTTTGATATGCAATAATAGCACCTACATTATTCTGCTAACTGAATAACATGTTACTTTAATTCTCTCAGAATTTCCACACTTTGTTCAGCTGCTTATTTTGGTTGTGCTGTGCTAAAGATAAAAACAATCTTTACTTGAGTGAAAATGTTTAAAGTTGTTTGTATTCTTACTGGAACATAAATGAGGATTTAAAAACTAGAAAATGCTTTACTTCTCTGAGTTCAATGCGGACCTAGCGCAAGTACAATGGAAGAAAAGGCTCTAAATAGGTGGCAACATATAGCTGATTAAGTTTTAGTCATGATAATATGTTTACTTTAAGTCCAATGTTTTCTAGGAGATGCTGACTCCTATTAGAAATGTATATGCTATATATAGCTAGTAGAAAATAAGAGAAAATTTAGTGCTTTTTATTTTTATCTTGATAATACTGGATTGACACGAGTTTAAATGGAGCGACATGAAAATTCATATACCTGGGCCCAAGTGTCCCCAACTTGCCTGCAGCTGAGGCATAGTTGTTTTCTTTCATAGAATTGGATTCCCTTGTGATGATCTGTTGCAAGCAAAAGAAAATTCAATCTTGAAGGTTCAACATGTTATTTCCCACCCAGCTTTGCTTATTCTGATCAGTAAAACAAACTTCTCCCACCCAGTTTTTCTCCTGAATGCTAATTCTGATTATGCAAAATGAAGCTTGTGCATGATCAAGGCTGCCTTTTGATAGTTACTGGTGTAATTACGATTTTTCTGTTTGTCCACAGGAAAGAGAGATGTAAAAGTGAAGGCTCTGGAAGCTGCTGAAGCTGCAAAACGCCTGGAAGAGAAAAAAGAGAACGAGCGTAAAATGAGGAAGGAAGCAATGAAGCATGAGCGGGCACGGTTAGAGCAAGAAAATTCAAAACAATTGGAAAATCACAAGAAAAAGAAGGAAGAGGAAAAGAAGAAAAAGGAAGCTGATGCAATAGCAAGGAAAAGGCTGAGGGAAGAAGAAGAAAAAAATGAGAGGGAAAGGAAAAGAAAGCGAGTAGAAGAAGCACGACGACAGCAGAGAGAGCAGGACGATAAAATTCATGCTAAAAGAGCGGAGAAAGATAAAGGACTTCCCACTAATGTATGCAACATTCTTCTTATTAAGAATTCTCCCTTTTCTGCTTCTGTTTTACCGTGCTGGTACACTAATTACTGATTACTTTTTCTGTAGGATGAAAAGACGATGGCTAAAAAGAAATGTAATAATGATGTTGATATGTCCCAAAAAGAAAAGGAAAGAGTTGGAAAGACCTTCAAGAAGCAAGAGAGTGAACCGAAGCCAACTGAAACTTTGAGAAATGATTCATTTCAAGCAACGCCATCACCAGGAAGATGTCACATTGTTGATAACTCTACTGATCATGAAAAGGTGATGCATCCACATAGAAAAGTCATAATTTATACGTGAACAACATCTAGGTTCATTATAGGTTCTGATTGTCCACAACCTACACTAGCTTTTCGTGCAGCACCAATAAATTGTTAACCTCCCTCCAAGAAAAATATTATGATTGACCGCGATCCATAGGGAGTAGGGTATGTAGGCTTGTAACCCTGTTTGCATAGGCTAGTTTACGATTTGAGTTCCAAATCCTAGGGGCTCTATGTTGACATCTCTTCTCACTTTTGGTTTGAGCTCCAATTCCTTCAATAAGCAATGCCAAAATGTCAGTTGTACGCCCTAGCATAACAGTTCCTGCAGAAACATCTACAATAAGTTCACTGTGTTTAATAACGTCTCCTGTAATAGCAGTATAACTACTACCCAATGAAAACATCCATTACATTCTCATTCTCAAAATTCTAGAATTTGTCCAGGTTTCTCTATTTATCTAAGCCATATATAAGTTTCTATAGTGGAATCCGACTTTAATCTTTATTCTTCAAATCCAACATAACTTTGTCAAGAACCAAGCTAGTAAAGTATAGTTAGAAAAAGAGAGGAACACATCCCAAAGAGAAGCCAGTTCCAGTTCATTTTTCAAGGACAGTCTGTTTCATCTAATAGGCATTCCCAAAATGCTAGGTATGAGATGCATATGCAATTCACATATGTTATTCTACTCTGAAAAGTGAAGATAGTTGACGTAAGTAGCACGGTCTGATAGTGTTCAGCAAGGAGTGGTTGGTCCAAAGCCGGTTCCTTAATATATGCTAAAAAATTGGTTTATATTATTGTGCCAAGAGCAAAGACCGTACCTGCTTGTGATGCAAATGGGCTGGGGGATGGTACTGCTAAAAAGTCCTAACTCATTTTATTGCATTCTCCGAATTATAACGCCTGCCCTTCTTCCATTTCTTATTTTCTTCCGAAACCTGCACAGAAGAAAAATGAAAGATGATGCATCCCAATGACAAGGTCATATTATAGTGAGTTTAATATTGTGCCAAATATAAAGACTTTACCTGCTTGAGATACAACAAGCACTGTGCTGCTACTGCTCAAACCTCTCCTAGCCTTTTTATCATATTCTCTAACTCTTATGCCTGTCCTGTTTTTCCAGTTTCTTCAGAATTCTGAAGTTGTTAGGTTACAGTCCATATGGCAACTTGCTTGACAAATTTTGTACATAACTAATTATTGATAGAAAGCTTGTTTTTCGTTTTCTGGTCAAATTTTCATGGCAGAGTTTTGCTTTCAGTCCTCACACTGGCATGTATTTTAATTATTGCACAGGCTGACAGTGAGTGTGGTACCAAGAAAAGTCGAGAGAAATCATATGAGATCTCACCTTATCAGTGCTCTGATGATGAAGAGGATGAGGATGTAGATCTACCCATCCGAAAATTTATTCCCTCGTGGGCCAGGTGATCAAATCTATTCTTTATAGCACCCGAAGCATTAAATCTTCAGGCCCTTCCTTCATAATGTGTAGTTTATAAAACAAAAAAGTAAAGAAAATTCACCTTAACATATTTCAGCTTGTAATACTGCTAACATTTCTCTCAACTAAAATTGGATGTTTCTGCAGTAAACCCAATGTGGCTAGTGTCCTACCTCTGCAGCAAGGAATTGACCCTGATTCCATATTCCCCCTCGATAGTTTCTGCAGTATGGATGAAGGTATCTTTTTCCGCCTTTTGTTTAACAGCTAATGGAGCTTTTTTGATTGCTTTCTGAATTAGAAACTTTCTTTCTTTGTAGTACTTGTGCCTAGGATGGTTCAGCAGAGACCTGCGCCCATCTGATTGATTTTTCCTCTACTTCAAAAAACTTGTTTATACAAGGGTAGTGCTTCTGCTCGAAGACAAGGTTGTCTCTTCTTTCCCATATTAACTTGTCATTTGTAGTTTCTTATTTATGCTTGTCACAACCATATGCTAGAAATCTATTCTGCTTGGACTCTTCAAAAATGCCGCCAAGTGCATGTTGGATCCTTCTAAAGTAGTGCATTGTTTGAGGATCCAACAACATTTTTGGAGAGTCTGGAGCAGCGTAGATTAGATTTGACTTCTGGTGTGTATTTGGATAAATTTCCTTGTTCTGCCTCCCATACACTTTTTACGTTACCTTCATCATCGATCTCCAATCAACGAAATTAACTTTATATTGTTTTTTGGCAGGACTTTTGTATACATAAATTGTACATATGGGAAGGTGATATTTGCTATGCAGCCTCGGCAAAGCCTGTCTTAACGGCTGTGCATGCTGTCATTTTCGTTCTCACTTCCAATATCAGCGATTCAAAAACCTTTCTAATGTATATACGCTTGAACCTTGATGATTAGAATACAGAACTAGAGTCATAATACTATATGGCTGTCATTTGTTAGATTTAAATAATTTTTTTGACATTTATGATTGAAAGGAGAAGGTAAACACATGTTGTTATGAATGCAAATGGCTAAGAGACCATAGCGGATGATTGATCAAGAGCTCAAGGGAGTGGTAGAGGTATAGGGATTAGCCTTACGATGACGTTGAAGGTTACTCGTACACATAATGGAGGCCTTCCCGACATATGTTGCAACATATCTAGTAACATGTTCTTACTTCGTCTTTCCCTTAATAAGCCATCAAATTTGATGCTTTTTGATCTCCAATTGCTTTGGGGAGGATGAAATAGAATTTTAAGTGGTTTTCACTCCCTGTTGATAGTTTCCAATAGTTAGCACTTTTCATACTTCTTGAATTGGGAAGATAGAAACTTAAGTGTAGAAGATTAGGAGCATGTAAATCGCTTATTTTTATTGTGAAAACAGAAAGGTGTTCCGATTCTATTGGATTAAGTTAAAACATATTATGGAGAAACTAAACTTTAAAATTGGACTTTCTTATTATGATTAGATCGTGCTAGTAAGAAGCTATTCCCGAACCAGATTCCATAAATTCACGTGTGCCTAACTAAATTAATGAATAAGGAAGCACACTGGGGTGAACTTCAAGAACTTTTGTTCTGCCTATTCAGTTTTTGCACAATCAAATATGTTTTTTTTTATTCATTCCACGTGATGAACTCATCATATATAAGATTATTGAATTGAACCCCAACGGCTCTATGGGTCTATTACTAGACTTTATAGATTTAAATAAAGTGGAAAGTTGATTCAATAATCACATTGTATTCAGTGTCATTGTTGATTATCGAGGCCATTGTCCTATTTGGAGATACTCGGACAATTTTCTTGGATGACATAACTATTACCGTCTCTGTTTTAATTTATGTGACATTTTTTTATTTTTTCGAGAGAAATCATTTAATTTTGACCGGAAATTTACGCATGAAATCTTCAATTTTTTTGAAATGAAATTTATATATTTGTAAACTACATAAATAGTATTATAAGTCACAATAATTGATAATTCAAATATTTAAAAGATCTATGAAAAATTTACGATAAAAAATAGACTTGTTTGAATTTTGAAATCCGAAAAGTGCCGCACATAATAGAACATATAGTATATAATTAAAGTTTTAATCAAAGGTCTCAAATACAAGCTTTTGATGTGATGCTACCAGCCGTAGGAATAGTTAGCTCTCAAAATGAAACTACTAATCGAACTCCAAAACGAATATCAAACAATCATATTTTAGATACTCCTCTATTACCAACAACCTTCCCACTACACTAACATAAGAATAAAATCGATATATATATTTTATTCTTCTCAAACTCCATTCGTGAGACTAACTACGTATAATTTATTATTATTATTATTGTTATTATATGTGGATAAGTATTAAAACTCCTCAAACCTTTTCCTCGATGTTAAGTTTCTACCAAATACCTTGTCGTCAATATTATACAAAAGACCACAAGTAATTGGATAAATATGCTAGCAATTCACTAATAATAAAAGAATATAGGTGTATAGTGGGTATACAATTATTCTTTTTCCCGTTAATTTTTTTATTTATTTATACACCCAAAAATATATACATGCAATAATTGGTCAAACAAATTAAAGAATTGGTTCAAACTTTGTCGTACAACGGCTTGTTTTAAATTTTAGTATAGTCAGTGGGACCTAAAATTCACTTTCAGTAAATACAATTGTGGGCTGTGTATAATTACAAACAACGACGACAACGACTTAGTATATCCCACAAATAAATTCTAAAAAAAAAAACACGTAAATTTTATCTTGTAAGGTGATAAATTATTTTTGATAGATTTTTAAATTAAAAAAAAATATTTTAGAAAACAACAACAATAATAATAAGTTACATTTATATAAGGAAAAAGGGATAAATATACCCTGAACTATTATAAATAGTATAAATATCCTTCGTCATACTTTTGGGACATTGGTGTTTATGCCGTCCAAAAACTAGAGCATATATACATACACGTGTCATAACCTTATCCGCCGACCCGACAAATAAGATTGCACCACGTGTCCCTATTTAGTCTTCCGTTAGAGTGAATGATATATATGCTCTAGTTTTTGGTCGATAGAGACACCAATGTCCCAAAAGTATGACGAAGGATACTGCATACCATTTACGATAGTTTGAGGGAATATTTATCCTTTATCCCTTTATATTATAAGATATTAAAAATTATTTTTTTTGATAGACTCTCAGTTTAAAAGAAGAATATACTAAACAAATATAAAAAGATATAATAACAAAATAGTAAAATATAATCATATTACTATATAAATTTCTATTTAGTAGGGGCCCCCAACAAGTAGGACTTCCAAATTCGTCTGCATGTCTATATTACCGTTATAAGTTGGATTATATTCCTCTCGACATTATTATATACTTTTTCTCTTTATAACTTTTTAGGATAATACTACTTTAGCCCCTCAATTATAATAAAGTTTAATTTTGTTCCCTTAGTATTTAATATATTTAACCTTCTGATTAAATGTGGTTTTATTTTTTTATGTAAGAAATATGTTTATAGATTATTTTAAATGTATATTATTCCGAAACGTGAAATAACAATGTGTAGGTTTGATATATATATAATAGTGATCGAAAAAGCTTACGTGAAATAATTGCAATTGTAAAATGTCTTATTTAGTTTAGGAATTTATGGTCTGTTTATCGAGGAGGTGAGACGATCCATCTTAATTTTATTATCGTCAAGTATGCTCTAGCCAAGCAATTGACTATTATAGCGGGTATCTTTATTTGAGCGAGTTCAAAAGTTATTTTTTTTATTCCATGTAAACATAAAATAATACACGAACAATTATATAGTGAAATAGTTAATTCTTTAAGAAAATTATGATTGCTTACGAGGAAAAATAAAAAGGAATACACATTTCATAATTGTAGATTAATATGGCTTGTTAGATATTTCAATGATCAAAAGTGTTGTTATCCTACGTATTAAGTATTTGTATTTTATAAATTTTCTATCTTCCTTCAGAGTTATGAATGGAGTTTTAAAAATAGTCTAAATATGATAGGAGACAATAAAATTAGATGATCTATTTTAAATTATTTTTGTTTTGATGGATAAAGTTACATGATAGACTAAGATAAACACAAGTTAACTCAAATATTATGATTATCAAACAATAATAATAATAATAATAATATATTTTAACTAAAAAGAGCAAGAACATAAAAAAACAATATACTAATTGTATTCTCACAAATAAAATCTGAAAAATTAGAAAAAAAATAGTTTATACGTAGACATTATCCTCTGAAAAGATAAATAAATTATTTTTAGTAGATGTTTATCTCAAGTACAAACATATCATAAAATAATTCGAAAAACAAAAATAATGAAAGTGAAGAAGCAAATGCATCTCAAAAGATTAAAGCTGAAGGTTATGAAAATTAAGTACAAAAAGTGATTACTCATTAATCCAACTTCTTAAATAAAAAATAATAATTATCTCATAAATATTTTTCTAATCTCTTTCTTCAAAGTTAAGAGAACCGACAAACCCAAAGGCGCCTATTTTTCATAACCGTTTATACCCCATTATCATTTTTTTTCTTCCATTCAGATTTCCACCATCTCCACTAATTCAATCACTTTAATGTGTAAATTCAAGATTTTATCTACTTGTTCTTCATATTTCTGAAAAAAGATTCAATTTTTCCAAAAAAAATCTCCACCATGTTTGTTTCCAATTTCAGGTTCTTGATTTTCTTCAGTTTCTTCTTATTAGTATCATCACAAAATTGCAGCTTTGATATACAATCTTTTACACTTCGGAATTTCACTCTTCTTGGTGATTCTTATCTACGTAATGGTGTTGTTGGTCTTACTAGAGAGCTTCAAGTTCCATCTTCAAGCTCTGGTTCTCTCATTTACAATAACCCCATTTCGTTTTTCGATCCAGAAACCAAGAAAACGGCGTCGTTTTCAACAAGATTTGCTTTTTCTGTTAGTAACATCAACCCCTCTTCGTTTGGTGATGGATTGGCTTTTTTTCTGTCACCTGATAATCAGACATTGGGTAGTCCAGGTGGGTTTTTGGGTTTGGTGAATTCTTCACAGTTAACTAAGAATAAGTTTGTTGCTGTTGAATTTGATACTAAGCAAGATTTGCATTTTAATGATCCTGATGATAACCATGTTGGTCTTGATATTGATAGTCTTATTTCAATTAAGACTGCAAATGTGAGGTTAGCTGGTGTAGATTTGAAAAGTAGGAATTTGATTAGTTGTTGGATTGATTACAAGAGTGAGGAGAAAAAGTTGATGGTTTTCTTGAGTTACTCTAGTTTTAAGCCTAAAAAACCAATCTTGATTGTTGATATTGACTTGTCTGATTATCTAAAAGAGTTTATGTATGTGGGGTTTGCTGCTTCTACTGAGGGGAGTACTGAATTGCATAGTATTGAGAATTGGAGTTTTCGAACTTATGGATTTGGCCCTGTGAGGCCTCCTCATAATGTTTCTGATAATACTGTGATTGTAAAACCTCCGATTGTTCAAGATTCTGGCCATAAACATCATAATAAGAGTCTTGGTTTGGGTTTTGGAATTGGTGGTCCAGCTTTCTTTTGTGCTGTTCTTGTAGCTTTTGGTTGGATTTCTGTCAAGAAATGGAGGGGTCTTAACACAGAGAAGAATTTGAAAGCTGAGCTTGTTACTGGACCGAGGCAGTTCAGTTACAAGGAGCTGAGGTCAGCTACAAGAGGATTTCATTCCAGCAGGATTATAGGAAATGGGGCTTTTGGTACTGTTTACAAGGCGTTTTTCATGGAATCGAGCTCTATTGCTGCAGTGAAAAGATCGAAGCACAGCCATGAAAGTAAGACTGAGTTTGGGGCTGAATTGTCGATCATAGCATGTTTAAGGCACAAAAATTTAGTTCAGCTGCAAGGGTGGTGTATTGAGAAGGGAGAATTACTTCTTGTTTATGACTATATGCCTAATGGGAGTCTTGATAAGGTGCTATACCAGGAATCCGAGCATGGGAATCCGCTGAAATGGCCTTACAGGTACAATATAGCAGTTGGTTTGGCGTCTGTTCTGACTTATTTGCATCAAGAATGTGAGCAGCAGGTGATTCACAGAGACATAAAAGCCAGCAATATTATGCTTGATGCAAGCTACAATGCGAGGCTTGGCGATTTTGGGTTGGCAAGACTTATGGATCATGACAAGAGTCCTGTCTCAACACTTACAGCTGGAACAATGGGATACCTTGCTCCTGAGTACCTTCAATACGGAAAAGCAACCGAGAAAACTGATGTTTTCAGCTATGGTGTGGTTATACTAGAGGTGGCTTGCGGGAGGAGACCAATTGAAGGAGAAGGGAGTGGTCATGAAATGGTGAATTTGGTTGATTGGGTTTGGAGACTCTACTCTGAAGGTAGGATTATTGATGCAGCTGACAAAAGGCTTAACGAAGACTTCAAAGAGGAAGAGATAAAAAAGCTGCTACTTGTTGGACTGAGCTGTGCAAATCCTGATAGCACAGAAAGGCCTTGTATGAGGAGAGTATTTCAGATACTCAACAATGAGGCGGAACCTATCTTTGTTCCGAAAGTGAAACCAACTCTAACTTTCTCCACTAGTATCGCGTTCAACATTGATGACATTTTCTCAGACAGCGAAGGAAGTGAGGCACCAGAACATGAGCTTGAAATCAGAATAGATTGAAGTAATAGTCTTGTGAATTTTCTGCAATATATATAGCTAGAAATTCTTTCATTTTTTTGTGTGCAATTGTAATGTGAGCTGATATACATTAGGCCTTTTGACTATTGTTTCAAATGAGGAAAGTTTAGTAGCCTGAGTTCAAAGCCATTATATTGAACTCTATGCTATTGTCTGTTATCCTGAAACATTTCAAGGTTGTTCAATCAAAATCAGATTAACATGTCATTTATTTCATCTTCTGCACATTCTTTCATTTCATGTACTGCTAATAGTAGTTTTGTCTGCTTAGTCTGAGAAGAGCTGTTCAGATAGTAGAGAGTCAAAAACAGGAACTTTCAACACTATAGTCTTGTTCACTGAAATATTTTCACTCTTAAAACATCAGATTCATATCCATTATGACTAGAAAAATGTGTGATCTTTGTTGAGAATCCAAAAAAGGGATGACAGTTTCTATTGGCAGAAGCAGAGAGAGCACATTCCAACAAACAACAAATACCATTTTGTTGATGACAGATTGTGCTCTCTCTCTCTCTTCTGTCAACAGAATTTCTCTCTTTGAATCCTCAACCAAATCTTGGTGATTTCTATGATAAACATTCATTAATAATCGCGTAAAAATGTTGACTAACACGTTGTCAACGGTGTTAAAACTATACCAATAGCATGAAAAATATTTACGTTGTCAATGTATGTAACTTAACAACAACCTGCACCTCAGTCTCAAGCGAGTTTTGTTATGAATTCTCACTTTTCTTTAAGTGTATGTAACTTAAATACAAAGATTTTTTGTTTTTGGTGAAATGACAAACTCTTAGTAAGGAGCATGATGATGAGTGATGAGTGACAATCACTCCTGCTCGCCTTTATCGATCTATCATATCTCCCGGCCTCCTCTCTCTATCTAGCCTCTCTCTGCCTCTTCTTTCTTAATATAAATACGGAAAAGGCTAAAAAATACCTCTAAAGTCCAAACTATCGGAAATAGCTTAGATTTACCCTTAAACTATATTCTGGATCAATTTACCCTTTTCGTCAAAGTATTGAATCATACTTACCCTTCTAATTAACAGAAGTATGTTAAGTGCCATGTGGACGCCACATAAGCGCCAAACATTTTCCACTTCCATGTAGACTAATAAGATCCCTAATATCTAATTTTCCCCTCATTTCTCTTAAGTTACTATTTCACCCATTTTCCCTCATTTTCACAGCTAGGGTAAGAAACGATTTCACAAATTTCTTACCCTAGCTGCGAAAATGAGGGGATTTGACCTCAATTATCAATTTAACCGTTAAGATTTGACACCAAAAGAATTATTGAAAATCACGTAGGAACATCGTGACAAACCAAATTAATTAATGCACATAAATTGATAGATTGCATCTTGCTCAAAAACAAACATGGACATATTGTAAAATAACCGAAAGTTTGAGACAATCAGAAATAAAAGTATGAAACTTAACCCTAAGTCAAGGACTTTTATATAATGAATGGTATATATATATATATATATATAATTTATTAATTTAGTATCGAATTATCGATTAATCCAATTAAAAAAAAAATCATATCGTTAAGAGCTGATAAATCAATTCTATTACCTATAAATCTTTATCACAATCAATAATTGTTATACTACAAAATTGAGTTAGAATTGTTAAACTATTACATAATCTATTACAAAATTGAGTTAGAATTGTTAAACTGAACAATTCAACATATACACTAGCACTAATTGTTCTAGTAGGAAAATTTTGCCCTTTATATCATTCCTACGTGCTAGTTTTCTCCGTTCAATATGCAATTAGTTCATGTTTACTTTTAAGTAACTTACATGCATACAAGAGAAATATTAAAAGGTTTTTATTTATCTTGATTGCTATATATGTTGCCACTTGTTGAAGAATAATACTTGAAGGTTGAAGTTAGTTTGTTTTGCAATATTGATGAGAAATAACTTCAGTACCATAAAAATAATTTTTAGTGACAATTATAAATATACATATTAATAAAAAGGTTTTTGCCACATTAGTTAATGGGAAAAGGCTCAAATATGTCATCGAACTTTTAGAAAAGGCTCATTTATGTCATCTGTTAAAAGTTTGGCTGCCATTACCGTTTAAGAAAAGGTTCATTCATGCCATTATTTTTTAACGGTGATTTTGCAAAATCAATTTTTACACGTGGCCAATTATAATTCGGCCACGTCATTATTTTTTTTATAATAAAAAATTAAAATTCTGAACAAACATTTTAACGGTGGTTTTGCAAAACCAATGTTACTATGTGTTTAGCATTGACCCAAAAATTTACCCAATATAATCAAGTTCGTAAATCTTGATGCCAATTAACATTTCAACTATCATATTTTTCCAAGTTTCAAGTCTAGGGTTAAATCCAGTTTTCTCAATATCCTAATTCAAATGATATTCACATAATATCATAACACCTAATAATTAATTACATATCTCAATATATTAAAAACTGAATTTATAATATAATAAACGACTAATATTATTAATTTCGAAGCCTGTTACAAAAACAAATCAGTGGCGGCGACATCATTCCCCCACTTTCAAAATCTTGCTCCTTTTCATGAATGATTTCCTACTCATCAGTGATTCAATTCCCTGGAATCCTTTCGCTAACAAACAAAAATCAAAGTTCTTGACATACTACACACGGTCAAAAGTTGCTAAATTTCCTAATTTCCAAATACCTATAAATTAATCAACTAAAGTCAACGAATACTTTGAAATTATCAAAAACGATCTTCTGAGTCACTATAATAAGAACAATTAATATGATAAACAAATCATCAAAAACACTAAATAATCATATTGTAAGCAAATATACTCCAAGAACGAGAAGTTTAACTCCACATAGACATAGAGCAATTACAACCCATCATTCAAAGAAAAGATGTAAAATAAATAAAAGAGAAAGAAAAGATGAAACCCTAAATCAAAAGCTATTTTTTACATTGTGTCCTCCTCCTTTCATAATTATTCTTATGGACTATTTATAGATATAAAAAACTCTAAATAAAATAATTGAGTCCAAAATAAATTAGGAATCCAAAACCAAACTGAGTGCGCCGCCTCAATTGTTTTCGTTGATGCTTCTGTCGTGGCAGGACTTTTACGCCAATTCAAATTCTTTCCTTCAATGCACTTTATATACAACCAGCATGTTGATGGAGATGTGCCACAACTTATTGGCATATATATATTTACTAGATACATACCCCGTGTCAGCACTAGACCCAATATATATTACTCTTTTGTTTTAATTTATTTATGTGATATATGTGGAATTTGAAGTTAACCAATTTCTTAACATACACACACTAGACCCAATATATATTACTCTTTTGTTTTAATTTATTTATGTGATATATGTGGAATTTGAAGTTAACCAATTTCTTAACATATATATAAACTCTCTCTCTCTCTCTCTATATATATATATATATATGATAGATTTTTTAAGTTGCTAATTATTATGATTTATAATTTTTTAGATTTTTAGATACAAATGAAATTTTAAAAGTCAATCATTTTTTTATAAATTCTTTTTTATATTCAAGTTATTAATTATTGTGATTTACAATATATTTTATGTATTTTATATAATATCTCTGTCTCTTTATCCCAATTTATGTGGTATAGATGAAATTTTGAGAGTTAACAAAATCTTTTTATATATTTTCAAATATTTTGAAGCTATTAATTATTATGATTTATAATATTTTTTACATAATTTTTTAATATATATATAAAGTGATAAAAGATAAATTTTTAAAAAAGTAAACTTTAAATTGTTAAACTACCCTTGGCTACAAGCAGGCATGTTGAAACTTGAGAAGTTATTCAAAATTTTATATGATTTTTAAAAATATTTTAAATTATTAATTACTGTGATTTATAATTTTTTAAGCGATTGAACTAATATATATTATTTCATTCTCCCAATTTATGCGGCATAGATATAATTTCAAAAATTAATCATTTTTATGTCTTTCAAATATTTTAAATTGTTAATTATTGTAATTTGTAGTACCTTTTACGTAACTTTTAAATAATTTTTGTTACTTCTCATGTCCCAATTTATGTGGTATTGATATAATTTCGAAAGTTAGCCAATTAGAGGGAAAAAATCATGAAACGCACAATTCCCAAAGCAAATTGTATAAGCATTCACAGCAAAGTATATAGCAGAATTAGGTAGTAACTTACCAAATTACCCTTGTCTAGGAAATTATCAACAAAGGGACACAATAGGAATTAGAGGGAAAAAATCATGAAATGCACAATTCCCAAAGCAAATTGTATAAGCATTCACAGCAAAGTATGCAGCAGAATTAGATAGTAACTTACCAAATTACCCTTGTCTAGGAAGCAAGCATGTTGACGAACAGCTGCTTCCTAGACTCTTCTATATATTAGAACTAGTAAACTTAACCGCGCTACGCGCAGTGAGAAAAAGTTTTGAAATTCTTTTCGATCTTCAAATCCAAACAAATAAGTCGAAAATCCTAACACTTAGATTTATAATTTTAACTTGATTCATCCGATATTGATTTTATCCACACAAAAAAAAACACCCTTAAATTAGCACTATCTAATACTTTTAAAAAAAAATTATGTTAGAGTTATAATAATTAAAAAAAATTGACTTTATCATCCATTTAAATATGTTCATTTTTATAAAGTTATGACATTGTAATAAGAATAAAATAATAAATTTACCAGAAAAAGGGACGAAGATATATATTTGATAGTAGATGAATAAAATAAGGATTTAGACATTTTTGTAAGGATTAGCTTAAAGTTTTCTTCCACTAAAATTATGTTATTTTCTAACGTAAATGTGTTATATGTAGAACTAACATCCAAATTAGCATAAAATAGTAGATCTATGAAGAAAGAGAAGGATAATTTCATAGACCTTCCCTCAAATTTGATTTAATAACATTTTTTTTCTTTTTCATTAAAGAGACTTAATAACGCTTACCACTTAAAATTTATGATATTAAGACTTTTTGACATATTAAAAATAAAATAAATAAATAAATAAAGGAAAAATAGTTTAAAAAGGGACAAAGGGATAAATATGAATGGAGGAAATTTATACTAATTAAATTGACGAATAAAAGAAAAATTAAGGTCACAACACATTTAAAGTTCAAATAAAAGAGGTTTAATATATTATCATAATTCATTTTTGACTCCCACTCTTGATCCTTTTTAATTTGGGTCAATAATTTTTTTTTGTTAAATTGTAATAGCCTAAAAATGAGAAGCTAAATTTGATGAGCAGAATTTCTTGATTCTTATAAAAAAAAATGTTATTTCATCTTTTAAAAGTTAATAAGCAGTTAGAATTTTCTTCCCTTTTTATTGTTGTTTAAGGTGAATTTTTCATTTTCAATTTAGTATAATATTACCATGTGAGTAAATTATTGTTTGTAGATACTAATTACATTATGCAAACTAATGAGATTTGCCGATGGGGTTAACTTCTAGAAACATGAAGAGATGTGAGTTACAAATGAGAAATCAAGAAAAATGTCAAAAAGAGGACAAAAAAAAAGAAGAAAAATGTCATTAGAGGCCATAGAGAGGTACCTCTTTCGAAGAGGATCTTCCCATGATTGTAAAAGTATTATAAGGCCATTTTGTGAATTTAGATACTATAATTCATTCTTCTTTTTATCCTATTGAAAAAGAAAAGAAAAATATTTATACACGTCATGCATTTGAACTCAATTCATACATTAATTCCAACATTTTTATTATTAACAAATGATTCAAAGGGAAGTATGTCCATTTGAAATGTAAAATTGAAATAAAATGGTATAAATATCATTTTTTTAGGATCTTCTATGAAAATCCATTGCCACTAATTTTGGGTGCACATGAGATACACCCGCTTCTATAAAATTTATAATATTAAAATTGTATTGTCTTAATTTTTGTGACTTTCCCATCTTCTCATCTAAAAAATCAAAAGTAGGAAGATATTTAAAGAAAAAACCATCTATTTATATCATAATTATTTATGTTAATTATTTAGACACAAGTATTGTGATAAAGCTAAATGAGATACAATCTTAGATTAGTCTAATTTTGAAATAAATAATTAATTCTTTTCTACTTTCCTCTTCTTTAGCTTTCTAAATGAAATGATCCTTATAACAATTCTCATTCTTTCTTTTATTTTCATCCTAATTAAATACAGTATTAATTCATGGCTTTATGTGACTATATAATATGTTTTATTGTTTTAGTGTTTGCTATAGAAAAATACTCAAAATTTTACTCTACAATTAGGAATCAGAAATTCACATATGCAATAAGAAAATAGCTACATAAGCTAATCAAACTCAATGAAATAATGAATTTT
>JAJOOS010004355.1:0-26520 GCA_029582725.1 Solanum chiquidenum | reverse complement strand
CCTCTTAATGGAAACTATTGAAATCTAATCCAAAAACTACAAACTCAGAGATTATATTCTGAAAAATATTACGTCCAATCACATCATTCGCACCATACAACCGTCCAAACAAGACATAATATATTGTAGAATTTCATTCAAAAACAAATGATAAAAATGTACTGTAAGCCCTGATAAAAGACAACTCCAAAGTAATTTAGCAGTAGGCAATATCAATAACAAGAAGAAAAGAGAATATACAAAGAAAGAAATACAATTCAAGTAGTTTACCTTTAAATTCAACTTCTTCAAGAAATCTTCTGTGCAATCCGGACCCCATAAGAGACCAATTCCTCTTTCTTTATTCGGGGAAAGTCCAGGTTTCATTGACGGGTCAGACCATAAGACATCACCCGGTATCAAATTCGTACCTTCCCAAGGAGGATCAAGGACAGATCTCCTAGCTTTTAATAATTCCTCCATAGAACCAAGAGATAAAGCAGTAACATCGGGATTCGAAACTATTTTACGATTCTTCTTCCCTTTAGCTCTTTTAGCTGGAGTGACAGCAATACTACGGAAAATACCTCCGTGTGCAGTGTAGACATTATCACCAATAATGGAGGCAAGAGGAAGTCCTTCGAAACATCCTAAACATTTCCTGTAAACATGTTTCCCACTATCCGCATACTTGGCTAAAACCTCCTTTTCAAAACCATAAACAGAAGTACAGTACTTTGACTCGTGATTTCCACGAAGAAGAAACACCCTATTGGGCATAAAAACCTGAAAGAATGTACAATTCCATTGAATATCCACAGTTGCATTTGACTGATATATGCTAGAAAGTCAATTACATGAACCAGTTGAGTTCAAAAGTTACAACACATCAAATATCAAGTTGAAGTAAGGTGCTACAAGCTCACTGTTGTTTGACGCATATTACCCTATCCCAGCTAAACAAGGCACAAGAATGAACCAATATTACCAAGGAATTAATATAATTGATACAACACTTAAAGGAAGATGAAGGGTAATAAAACTTAACCAAAACTGAATTTGCCTATTCTACAGATTACCATGATACAAAGCCTGGTACTTTAAAGTTAAGCATCACCATCCAATTTTGTTGTTGTACAACCTCCAAAATGTTAAATGACGTTGCCATTGACAAAGTGAGAAACTATATATCTATAGGAAGAATACCTCCTCAAGCTTTACAAAAACCTAATTCTCCATGCTAAGACATAAAAATGATAATTATGATCAACAATTACGTTTGCTGATATAAATTCCATAGACGAACACAGTAAAGTTGTTATCTTATCACCGGACACAACTTGTGATATAAATTCCATAGACGAACACAGTAAAGTTGTTATCTTATCACCGGACACAACTTGTGCTACGCAGTAACAGTAAGTAACAACATAATTGATACTATACATTACCAAACTGAATTTCAAACTACATTACCTACATAATTCATACAAAACATTGCAAGATTTTCATTACAGGAAACAAAGAATTCAAAATTTGTTAAAAAGATTTTACCTTCCAAGCCAACAAGGTAAGGAAGGTCTCAAGACCCCAAGCACCTCTATCCACATAGTCTCCGTTGAACACAAAGAACCGATCATCAGAGGGAAAACCCGCATCTCTCAATAAGAACAAGACATCATGTAACTGGCCGTGCACATCGCCAACCACAACAACCCTCGAATCCTTTCCCAACCCCGACCCACTGTCAATATGCACACAATTGGGTTCTTTATGCAAGATCTTCGAACCCGTTAGTATAAGCCGATCAAAAACCGCTACAGGTAACACCGATGGCAGCTCCGTCGGAGCAAGATTCTTGGATGACCAATCAAATGCTAACATCAAGTTGGTAACCCAAGCTAGGGTTAAGGTCCCGTCTTCAGGCCATGAAATTGGGATCTCTGGATGAGGCAGTGGTGGTGAAGGAATCGGGGTGGACGGCGATGACGTGGAAGACGTCGATGCCACCGATACAGACGAGAAAAAGTCCTCATCGGACGACGGCGGCGGAGGGGTTGCTGATGGTAAACTGGCGGCTGCAGCCGGTGGTTCTGATTCTGATAACATTTCAACTGGATGCGTGATTTTCGTTAATTTTCTCTAATTCTTGAATTATTTTTTTTGGTTAAATTTTTTTACTATTTTTTTTGTTTTTCAGTTGATAGAATAACTGAGACAAGTGTTTTTTTTTTTATAAGAGAAAAAGAGGTTTTGTTGACAGAGTATGTTCATGGGGAAATGAGAGAGAGAAGCCAAAATAGTAGTAAGTAAATTAATTAATATTTGTGTTGGTGCTGTGTCATTCACAGCTCAGTTCACTGCTGGTCAGCTCAGTTCGTTTTGGACATAATTTAGTCAAATTGATGAGATTGTCATAATATATGTATCCAAGGGGTGTCTTTTAGACTCTTTTTTCTTTCTCATTTTACACGTTTGATATTTATATTAGAGTCCAATTATTTTAACTCATTCAATATATTTATATTAGAGTTCAATTATTTTAAATTGTAAGGTCCCAATGAGAGAAAAATATTCCTTACCCAAAAAAGTTTCATACCCAAATCTCGAATTCAAGCCTCAATGAGGGTAAAATTCATATCCTTATATATAATTAATATGGGTAATACTAAATGACCAGAAAATTTAGCCAGAATTTGGTCAGAAATTTAAAAAGTTTATAATATCTTTTTTATTTTAAAGTAATTGACCTTTTTTTATTTCATTTTTTAGTTAAAAGATATTAAAATTAAAAGGGTAAAAATATTTAAAAAGGTAAAATACCATTCTGGCCAAAAGGATTTTTCCAATTAATATATGGCAAATTATAATATTAGCAATATAAATATTTTTAATGCATATATTAACTTGATTAAAAATATAATTATCCTTAATAAAATAAATTACACGTCCTTTCAGCCACACATCAGAGTATTCATTAGCAACATTGTGAAATCTCGACTAACAAAAGTTGTACTGAAGCGGTAAGTACTTCTTTATACAAGTTTAAGTTTTTACTTATGCACACCCAAAATTGAAAAGCATAAATACTAAATAAGGTAAAGTTAAAGGGAACATTTATATATTACTTCTTGATAATAATAAAACAATACAATGAAATAACAAGTGCATAGTCAAATTAAACTAATAAAATATATAGGCAAATAGAATAAGTCTAAATTTTGGTGTTGATTATTGATAACATTATCGGAAAAGCTTGATATCATAATTATCCTTCAAAATATAAACTAACTTGATATATGTTTTCATGATTTCAGATCTTAACAAGTTTGTTAGTGTGATCATGTCATGAATTTCACATATTATTTCCTAATTTGTCCACATATCTAATTAGATTTTCACCCCATATAATATTTCATATATTATTTTTGTGATGTTCTCAACAAAAAAACATATCATTTATACATATTGCTTCAATTTCTTTGTATTCATATGCATGTAATGTACGTCTGTTCATATAAAATTTCATAGCGGATCAAGTTTAACGAGTAATTCAAATTAATATTATTAGTAATTAATTTTACTATGTCTTTAATAAACACTTGTTTTTCAATCAAATTTTAGATAATTTTCTAATCAAACTCCTCGTGCATTTTGGATAAAAAAAATCGTCTACGAAGTTTTAAATAAAGGTGTTGTTAGGATCTTAGGTCCTATATGGTATCTTGATATTATGAGTATGAAGTTTATTAATTATTTAATTGTGTGCGCTTCAATGCATTTTTTGTGACAAAAATTGCATTACGTCGAAATGTATTTAGCAGCCTTTTAGGAATATTTTTTTTCTTGTCCTACAATTTCTTTATTTATTATGATCTTATAGTTTATTCTATTATAAAATTAAACTTGTTAATGCAATCAATTTAATTTCGGATATCAAACAAATTGTTCTTGTATGTATAACAAATGTATAGTGACTTACATCCACAACTTGAGATTAATACAACAGAATTTCATAATAAAACAATCTCTATATGCTATGTATTCAGGGCAGAACAGAAGCTCGACACATGGGACAATCTTTTTTCCTCGACAGCCATTGCTTGATGCAGCCCGTATGATATTCGTGACCACACCCAAGTGTCCCAATGGACTCTTCATGCTCAAATTCTGCTTGACATATGGCACAAATCTCTTTAGTTTCTGTGGGATTATTTACACCATCAGCAACATAATGAATTCTTGTTTTAAAATACCCCAATAATATAGCATCATCCTCTTTCTCCTCTGTGTAAGCCTGTTGATCATCAAACAGTTCACTTGCTGGTTGAGAATCATCTGAAGAATTTGGTGATGATCCGCCATTGAAATAGTCTTGTACATGCTGCTGCATTAAGGCCCTTTCCACTAAATCACGACTACTGACGTTAATAATTGTAATTCCGCCATTGTGAGAGTTACTGTGTGGAGTAATTGTGGCATGTAATCCCAAAACGAAGGGATGATCGTGTTGTCGTCTTCTGGAAGAACGATCATAGGGGGATCGCCTACTTCTAATTCCAATCCTACGCGAATTGACAAACATAAATTGTGAGTGACTCATTGTTCAACACCAGATTTTCTAAGTACGATTTTTTTTTTTTTTTTGAAGAAACAGAGTATGAAGGTGAAGAACAGAGTATATATAGAGTTGGGCATTCATACATTCTTTTATGTAAAGTTTCCTATTTTATTCATTTCTCCTAAGATTTAAGGATTTAATTTCCTATTTTTTTGTTTTGGAAACTTGAGCGGAAACAAAAAGTTTTCCTATTTTATTTATTTCTCCTACATTCTTTAGGAATAGGATTTAATTTAAGGTAAAGAGAAGTAGATGGAACATAATTAATTTCCCACTAATTTTTTTTTGTACATAGAGGCTATTTAAATTATTAGTAAAAAAAATATATATAAAAGAAAAATATGGAACATATAGTAGTCTCACCAAGAATTCTTCAATGGCTTTTCCAACAATGCTGAAAGGTACATAATCCCATCGATAAGTGGTGCATACCAATTGCTCAACCAACACAGAAGAAGTAGCCAAAACAGCACACCAGGCCTTAACACCTGTAAAATATCAAAAAACAACAAGTGTAAGAGTGTCATTGGTATCCAACATGTTGTCGATAAGTCTTTGTGAGATGCTAATGTTCAAAGTTTCATTGAAGTCGATACAATCGTTATGCTCCTTTTTCTCATTCTTACAGCAAATGTAGCTACACCTCCTCCAGTATTCAGCCCAATTCTAATCGTTCCATCTTCGTTACTGCTATCACTTCATCGATAGAGAAGTCAACACCAGCATCTGCATCCTTTTTCACTGTCCCACGAGTCTTCTCTCTGCCATTAAGATCAAAACAATCCTTACAATCATCAAAGTCTGCATGACAGATGACTGATCAAATAACCATAAGTTTTACAAGTATACGCAGTCCATACAACAGAAAAATCCGATGGTTTTTTCCATAAGCTTTGAGGAACAGGATAAGGCTCAACATATTCTTGTGGAGCAGCTACACGACATCTATGTCGATGACGTGGCTCACTACCTTTAAGTAGCAACTTCTACGCTAAATATTCATCATCGGCGCAAGCACTGTTAACATTTTATGACATGTAACGATTAAGAAAATCTCGAAACAGAGTACATGGATGTAAAATTGGAGACATGATTTCGTCAGAATTGATGTTTTTTTGTTGAAGCAAGTGTTTCTTATGAATAATAGTATACTGTCCAATTGTGAATGGAGATCAAACCACTGATAGGGAACATGTTCTGGCTATCCCCCAAAGATTTTGGCACTGTACAGGAATAGCAAAAGCGAAAACAAAATCCCCATTGCAATTTCTGGGTATCCCCCAATCCCTGCCTTATCATTATAATCTATGTAGCTCCCATCGGTATTAATCTTGATACTTCCTTGATTCGGCACTGTCCAAAGAACCATCCTGCTAATGGTATTTGGCCTGAATCTCACAAATTTGGACCCATTGATAGTCTATCTTAAAGCAAATCCATAGCCACTTTTACAATGGAAAGTGTTTCTACTTTCTCTCAAGTTGTTTGGTGTTAACAGTAATTAATGTCCTCATTATTGTCCAATTGCGGAGGGCAGACTCATAGTAGACAAATGCCCTCCTCTTTTGCAGTCGTAGAAGTTGGCATTATTTGACAATGACTCAATTTTTCTATTTAGACACCATTCAAGGTCAGAGGAATGGCGCACCCCAAGGGGAAGGCGTGTGATGTAAACAACCTATTCTAATGTAGGCATTAGTGATTGCTTCCACAGGTCGAACCCATGACCTATAGGTCACATGGATACAACTTTACCGTTGCTCCAGTGCTTCGCTTCGAGGGCCGCACACCATTCAAGGTTGACTTTGCAAATACAAGTATACCAGGCAAGTGGTAGAACTGTCACATGAAAGATTTTTAATGAAGCTTAACTTACTATATCATATTCCGACTAAAATTTGTTTTCCACTTCTCAATCAGGTTTCCCATGTCAAGCTACCTACAGTCTAGGACAATTGAATTTTTTCCTGCGATGAGGTACTTCACAAGTTCAAAGCTACGCCGTCATACCTCCAATAAGCACTAACAGACTAATTATTCGACATTCTCCATAACAAAGTTATAACAAGCAGTTATGCTATGGATGCTGGCCATAAAAAGAGGGAAAAATAGAATAGAAACTCACATATTGGCTGATTAACACTATTGCCCAATGTTCTCCCTTGTGATGAACTCTTTAAAAGCATCTTCAATCTGCTTCACCGCTATTTCTAAACCATAAGAAATGGAAATATATACATTACATTCTTTCTCAAAAAATAAATTAGAGTGATAGAAAACGTAAAAGCTCCATCACTGCCAAGAACTTAACAATCCTAATCAAGCAACCTCGATTTTCTCGCTTTCATAATTTCTTCAGCTATTAAATCACAATAATAGAGAGAACAAAAAGTTGAAAACATACTTGAATCGACAATAAGATAGTTAGTTTCCCTCCTCGAATCAACATTGACAACTCCTGCTAGTAAAAAAATCCAGTGATTGTATCCTACATTAACCAGTTTGCAAGTACGCAATGAGAATATGAATTTAAAATTCCAATTTCCCTGCAAATGCAATAACATCAAAGGAATTGACTTGTCGATAGGGGGCCATAACACTAACAGTATACTTGATGTCTCCTATTTCCACTTTGTAGTTTGTTGGAATCGGAAAGAAGATTTAAGAACATATTCAATCCAATGACACAATCCAGTTTTACACACCATCATTTACTACAATGAATCCGTTCAATAACATACCCAATATAATCCCACAAGTGAGGTCTGCGAGGGTAGGGGATTTACAAGACCTTATCCTTACCTTTGTGGGGTAGGGAGGTCGTTTCCGATAGACCCTCGTCTCGACAGAAAAGAAAAAAAAATTGAAGCATGGTAGCAAGAAAATATGACAGCAAAACAGCAAGATACAAATCAAATGAAAGCAACTAATACTAATACACATAGAAGAAGAAGAAAAAGGAAGTGCAACAACACTCAACTACCTACAAACCTTCTAACCTAATCCTGACCTCCACTCCTTTTAGGTAACAGATTCAAATTGTAAAGTTAGATATGAAAGCATATTGATTATTAGTGAAAGATTAAATAGTTAATCACCTCATCAGCAATCATAGCAATGAAGGCTGAGTTATTTGTTCTGACCGGTGCTCGATTCACCACCTAAACTAAAATGATTGACCACCTACAAGAGAATTACAAACAAAAGAAAAAAAACTTTGTCAATCACATGTCTAAACCTAATTAGCAAAAACATGAATTTGGGGATTCTGATAAAACTTCATATGCAAATTAATTTGGGAAGTAAAACAGAATCACCATATTCTAATTGAACTAGGTTTTTCTGAATCTCGAAATACGAGAGGAGCCATGTAAATCAAATGTTGATAATATACTAATTGAATCCAGACGAAACGGGAAATAAAACAGACTGAAAGAAACTCCGAATAGCTTACCAAAAAATACATACTGACCGGAGCATCAGCGCCGACGACCGGCAAAAAATTTTGGACCATTTCTCGATTTGTGCGTGTCATCCTTGCGCAGGGGCCATGCTAATCTTCTCTGTATCGTTCCAATTTTATCGGATGTCCCCGAAGGGACGAACTCGATGGCTTCGCTACTGTTCTTATTCTGCTGCAAACTTTTCACTGAGTCGATGTGGGAGAAACGTAAAAGAAGAGTAAATGTCGTTTTGGGTCCTTAAGTTTCGAAAACCAACCATTTCGTCCTATTTTAACAACGTTTATTTCAATATCATCCATTTAAGTATTCATTCCTTCAGTTATTTTGACAATTTTTATGAAGACTCAATATAAATAATTTGTTGCTTCTTTGTTAGTATTATAAAGAGCGAAAAATTCAGTAAGAACAGTGATCATTGATTCATCATTCAAGTTTCTGATCAAAATTTGTTTTTTATTTGTTATAATACAATATCTAATAGGAGAGAAAAAAACGTTTATGTGTCGGCACCACAAAAATCATATTTTTAAATAATTAAATATAATTATTTTAAAACAATTTTAAAAATTAGTTCCATGTAACTAAAAAATTGTTTTTATTCTCTATTTTTTTTAAAAAAAATTATAAGTTAAATACGGTTAAAAAAAATCCCACAAAGTTTAAAGATCTTTTTTAATGAACATTTAGTATAATATATATATATATATATATATATATAGAGAGAGAGAGAGAGAGAGAGAGAGAGAAATTGAAAATAAAAATAAAATTGCAAACATAGAATGGAAAACACAGTAAAAACATATGTTTAACTAATTATAATAATTAAATATAAATCATTTTAAAATAATTTTAAAAATTAATCCCCTGTAATTGGAAAATTATTTTAACTTTAATTTTCTCACACAAAGGTTGATGATCTTTTTTAATGAACATTTAGTATAATATTCATAGCATCTAAAATCTAAATATATATATATATATATATATATGTAAATGGAAACATAGAAAAATTATAAAAATAAAATTACAAAAGTAGAATGGGAAACAGGGACAATAAAAATGGAAAACAGAAACATTTAGTAATATTCATAGCATCTAAAATCTAATATTACTAAATGTTCGTGTTTTCCATTTTTCTCGTCCCTGTTTTCCATTCTACTTTTGTAATTTTATTTTTATAATTTACTAAATGTTCGTGTTTTCCATTTTTCTTGTGTGTGTTTTCCATTTTTACTTCTGTAATTTTATTTTTATAATTTTTATGTTTCCAAATGGAAAACACGGATAATTTAAATTAACCACGCAGAAGAAAAAATAAAACATGACAAAGTGGTTATTTTTTATTTGAATTTTGAAAGTGGTTGCCTAAAACTACTCAACTGCTCATGTACACTTTCTCTTTACATATTCATAAATAAATAATAATAAATAAATCCAATTAAAAAGTTTTTTCAAAAATAGGCATCTACATTCTTCATTCTACATACTAATCAAACTCACACCAATAGTAAGGCAACACAAAGAAGTCATCAACATTCTTGCGCAGAGTAAGCATTAGCCATGGCCTATGGAGACAAAAAACTCAAAATTAAAGGAAAACTTGCAAAAATTACACTAGTTTAGGAGTTAATTACTTAGATACATTTCAGTTTGTAACATTATGAATTTTATTAGATTTTGGTGCATTTAAATATGTTCAGATACGTGTTCTCGATATATATGAGGTCAAAATTAGGCCTAATTTGTTTTAGATACACTATATCTAAGTGGATTTGCATGTATCCATTATACGTATACAAATCTGGCGCGCCACTCTCCTGTGTATCTGTTATCCCAGATACATGTGAATAACATTGGATATATACATCATATATCTTGTGTGATTCACATTTATCTAGGATACATGACTATCTCGCTCGCCTTCCTCCCCATCTCGCTTGCCACTTTCCTCTGTATTTGTTATCCCAAATACATGTGAATAACATTGGATGCATACAACATGTATCTAGTGTGATTCACATGTATCTAGGATACAAGACTATCTCGCTCGCCTCTCTCCCTATTATAGTGTATCTGGTAGCAAAAATACATGTATCTATGTGTGTCTTCCTCAATATATGGTAGGAAACTCTTAACTACTGATATGCTACTTAATTATTTAAAAGTATATGTAGAATTCATATATGTATAATATGGATGCATGTCTAATAAGATAGTTTCCCCAAAATTAAAACTGAGCCATGAAATTTGGGTTTTGAAGCCATGGGAGAGAATTGGGCCGATCCAATAGATTGTCCTTCGGAGCTTAATGCTGCATGCAACTGTTAGGCCCATTTGATTTTAACCCAAACTTAAAAAATGAGAAGATAATAAATTAAAAGTATTTTTTCCACTAAATTATACTCCTATTAAATTAATATTATATTTTTATATTATTATTAAATATCATAACTTATGATATGTCAGTATGATTGGATGTGAAGTTTTTTAACCAAATGCAAAAGGCCAACTTAGTGCTAATTGACATGTCAGTCAATATCAATAAGGGGGTCCTCTTGCCTAAATGTGTTAGTTCTTTAATGGACAATAATAAATAAATCAAAACATGGCACGTCGTGTTCTAATTTGTTAACTTCAAAATCCACTTAAAATAACAATTAAAGTGAATGGAGTTAACTATTTTAGCACTAAAAATATCGGATTATATATAATGCACTTGATTAGGACTAAAATGATGACAAATTATCTAACATGTAAGTCCAAATTTCAAACATTTGACAAGGACTTCAAATCAATCTCCAATTTGCTTATATAGTATCAGTGTAATACATGTCTAAAATCAAACATTGGACAAGGATTTCTATGCTACTTCTAATCCTTGTCCCCTCATTAATATCTCAAACAGTACTAGCTTCCGTTATGTCATAAATTTTTACAGTTTTTTTTTTTAATGAAGGTCCCAAAAACCGATCTAAGTCAATTGTAGGAACATAAAAATATTTGAAAATCTAATCAAATTTATGACCGATTATAAAATCTAATCCAAAATTTATATACAAATGTTAGCTATATAACGCATGAAGAAAACCTTACTTTTTTGTATTTTCATTTAATTGTCATGTTTTAAATGTCAAGAAAAAATAAAGTATTTTTGAAACATCGCACACTTCATTATTTATTCTAAAACTAGAAGGCACGAAATTTTTTTAAAATTATTTATTAAAAATAGATTAATGTGCTGAAGAAGGATAAATTAATCAAATTATCTTTTATACTAATCTTATCTTAAATGACATGTAAAAGCTTATTCTGAAAGAGAAAAACAAAATATGAATAGAGGGAGTATGTACGTGGAAATGAAAATAAATCTATCAAGTGCAGTGTATGTACAATTAATTAGTTAGTATTGCTGTATATCATTATTGTCACTGCGTTAACACGAGAACAAAGAGATTCACTCGCAACTTACATTATACCAACATGAGATTCTTCCACCTTAGGTAGATGTTTAGCAGGGGCGGATCTACGTGGGTGTCAGGAATTTATCCGAATCTTCTCGGTAAAATTTATACTATATATAAAATATTTTTTCTATATTTATATATATATATATATAAATTTAACCCTCTCACAAACAAGAAGCAAAATGTGGTATTGATAGATCTCCATAAAAATCGACCCTGGCGTTTAGGCAGTGGCATAGCCACATGGTTGGACAACCTGCGTCGGATTATTATTTTTTGTATAAACAAGTAAATGATACACAAAATGATTAAATAACATGTTTTGGACGCTCTTAACATAATAAACTTTTATTGCCTAATGATTTCATCTCCTTGAAAAGAGGAAGTGTTTGTGTGTTTGAACCTCACTAGTTTTACTTTTTAAAAAGAACTTTTATTGTGCTATTTATGAACACCCTTTGTGAAATTCTTGGCTCCACCCCTGCGTTTAGGGTTCTAATCTCATTGTCAACATTATATTTTAAGTCCAAAAAAATCGAAGGATCCCATTCCCAAAGCCTAACATTAAATCACTTTTCAGTCTCTTGTAACAGAAATATTTTTTGTATCTATAAACTATATACTACTATTTTTTTGGAATTGTATTTTGTTGTCTTATTCGCACGTTTATACTTTTGTTATTTTCGAACCTCTGAATGAAAATTATGAATCTACCACTGATGTTTAGGGTTTGATATTTTTGAAATGGAAAAAATCATGTTGGAAGAGCCGCTTCCACAAAATAGACCTATAATGCACGAATTTAAATTTAGTCAGACTCCAATATAAATATCAAATATCGAATAATGAAAAAGTTGCTCTCCACTAGACTGATGAGTGGCAGCCACTTTATGTGCAAGAGTGACAAAACATAAAATATGCAACCAAATCTTAATTTCAAATCCTATATAATTGTAAGATATATAAGTTGGTAGCAAGTAGCAAGAATTGTGTTTTTTTCACCCTAACAAAGAGACCAAACTTTGGAACATGTAGGTCTTCATGAGACTGATCAACTTGCAAACATTTCCTCTTTGTTTTATTAATTTGTCATTTTATTATTATTGTGTTACATTTTGTTGATACATGTGTTCCCTTTTGGTTTTGGACATAGACACTTGGCCTCCACCTTGGAATGCCACTTCTCATCAATTGGTTTGAAGAGTGATGGTATGATGTACAAAGGACCTAGACCTTTTCACCTAAAACTTGCCTAGAAAATGAAAAAAGGGGGTAACCTACATGTGCTTTTGAGTTCACATTAATATTATTATTAATTTTATAGTATGATCTTCTGAGTGTTATATGTATGTATCTTAGTCATGAATTGAGGTATCATAGTACATATAGTAGTTAGTGAATTGGCAATTGGAAATGCATGTATTTGTCAAGCTCCCCTCAATTTGTGCTTTTGTAGATTATGACTTTTCGGCTAACTACTTTAATATTTCATGGAGGCTAGCAAACAGCCGCAACAGCTGAAAGAATCACTAATTCTGAGTTTAGACGATTCAAAATGGTTTTTTATTTGGTGTTTGAAATTTACATCAGAACTTTAATTAAATTCGAATTGCACTTTGCAGAGTCCATTCGGAGGTGGCATTCTCAACAAGATTTTCTCTATATCTAGGGGTTCGAATCCGAGACCTCTCTGGTTAAGGGTGAAACACTCCCACCAATACACCACAACCTATGTTGGTGGTTCAAAATGAGTTGAAACTATTAAAAAAGTAAAATAAACTATTTTAAATATTCTGACAAGGTTTTTTTTAGATTAATTTGGATTATATATTTAGTTCAAATCAATTAATTTAGTTGAGCTAAATTTATGTTGCGGATTAAAATAGATTGAATTAATTATAAATGTATTTACCCAAGGCGGGTCTTATTTTCAAGGGTGCTGACCAAATTAAGCAGACTAGCTAGAGTACTAAACAACATCCATCCTAAAGGATAATTCATTGGTTTACTTTCTTTTTTTTCCATATTTAAATTTATTTATTTTTTAATTTGTCGGTTTTAATAATTAAGATTTTCTTCTTTCACCCTTAACATCAATTACAGATTTTTTAGCTCATTTCTTAAAACCTAAAACTATACATCGGAAGTAACTTCATTTAGGCGCATGTATAGCAAAAGTAATTCAATAGAGATGATAAACTAAGCTAATAGTAGGCATTTCAAAAGCAGAATTCAAGCCCTTGGAGAATGGTGGTTGAATGTTTTAAATAAAAATATTTCAAAAGAAGTTCAATTAATATTTAAGTAAAATTCTCATATTAATTATTATTTTTTAAAAGACGTACAACTTACGAAGTAAAAAATAAACGAAGAAAATGAAAATATACACGCTAATACTTTGAGCGACTCTACTAGATTCATCCAGCCCTTTATAAACCATACAAGTCATATATAGTTGTTGCAATGAAGCATGACTATTATTATACTAACTTATAAGTAATCTTAATTAGATTACCTTAATCAAACTACAAACACAAAACAACAAAAAATTAGTTCCCTACTTTACTAGGCAATAGTACATGAAGCACAATTATCTACTACACTAATGTCTTTTTCCCCAATAGTTAACTATGACACAAAGAACTAGAAACTGAAAGAAGAAACAAATCACTAGATTAATAAATTCAAGAAAGTTATCTCTAACTTTATTTTTTTCTGTTTTGGATCGTGATCGATAATACTAAATCTTTTTAATTAATTGAAAATATATTGTCACTAATTATATTGTCCATGCATACAGTCTTGTCCTCTTATCACACTATATAAATACAGTAATATCTATGAGTTAATTAATTATTTATTTGCATTTTTGTGGTTAGAAACTGCTCACCGCTTTTATTATATGCACCATGTTTTCATATAATATTATATTACACCAATGTCTTGAAAATTACTTGTACCGTCCATTTTTTTTATGATGGAATATTAGTTGTATATAATCATCCCCAAATTATAAAAGTAATGTAGACCATATATAGAGTAGTATAATAATTTTATTTAGTGGAATATTTTACCGACAGGTTTGGTCTTTGAAGTAAACTATGCAATTGATGGGACAAATTTGTGAGACTAATTAGACTTAAGAAATCGAGATTAATTGTTAATTAATTAATTAATGGACCCTTGTGTATTGCATGATTGAAGTTAGATCATCAGTTTTGTTGTTTAAATTGTTATGCCTATCTTATCTTTCAACAACTCCAGTCACTTGATTAATTTGTGAAACAGACACTTTTTTACTACAACCCCACCACCCTACCAAAAAAAATTACTTTGTTTAATCTTAATTATAATTTTAACTCTTTTTTTTTGGATAGTATTTAATTAAAGTTAAAAAATAATATTTAAAACTTTAAGTTGTATTTGAACAAAATTTAAAATTTATGAGCTCAAAAAAGACTAGATTTCGGATTTAAGTAGTAAATGTGCACCCGTTTCTGAACCATAATTATACTTGATTAAAGAGAATTAGAATTATGTTTTATTTCACTTTAAAGACTTATCAAACAAGTTTTCCAATATTTCCCAAAAGATTTCGAATATTAAAGTTCAAGGTCAGACTATAATTTTTTTTGTTTGCAACTTCAACATTAAAAAAAACTTTTTATTTTCAACTCGATTTTTTGTCCAAACCGACCCTTAGAATTAACCCATTAAATATTACATAATTAATACTAACATAATCAGAAAATCTTGTTTATACATAATCGGATTATGATAATCTTCTGAGATCATACCCTCATTATTTTTCTGCGGATAATATATATAAATACTCCCTCCTTCCCAAAATAATTGTTAGGTTTTTTTCTAAGTCAATTTGATTAATGTTACATAACTAAATTAAAATAGATTAATTTAATATTTTAAAATTAAAAGTAAAATAGTCAACAATTATACATATAAAAAAAACTATAAATTGTGATTTTTTCGATTTATATAGTATCATTTATTCGATACAAAATTTTAAAAAATAAGAAAAAGCTTTTGTTATTTTCACCAAATTACAAAAAGTTACTTTAATATTGATTTTTTTAAAGTAGAATACATATAAAGTGAAGATGGTACTATTAAATAATAATCGTCAAATAAAGAAATATAATTTTTTTTTAAAACACCTATTACTCATTGTTACATACATTGAAATCTGATTAAATTTTTAAATTCGTATCGAGAAGTCCATATTGAATGATAAAATTCTTTCTAACAAAAACGACTCTATATCCAAAGAGAGTCGAGATGACTTCATATCCAAAGAGACTTGAACCTGATTAAGAATAAAATAGTACTTATCATTCCACCACAAACCGAGCTCAGCCAATTTTTAAGTCTTACCTCCGCTTTAGACCAATATTCGTTTCCCATCCCCCAAAACCCAACCAATATATATAAGTAGCATCATCTCCCAACTTCTCTCCTTCCACAGCAACTTGAACTAAAATATTTCCCTTAATTATAACATCCTTCATTCATTCATAACAAGATATTTTCAACAAAAAAATTCTCATCATATCATGGGTTATATGAGTTACAAAAGAGTTGGAAGAAGGTGTTGTGGAATTACAAGAGGTTTTAAGCTAAATTCCAGAAGGTTCTCAGTACAAAGACTCCGTGCTAAATTCCTCTATTTATGCAGACTTTTCAGCAGATCATGGAGATCATCCTATCGACACGCGCTTCGTTTGATAAAGAAGAATTTTAACGATACAAAGGATAGTCGCGATCAATTTTATGGACGAAGCTGCAACAAGAATTTGGTGAGCGAACAAGCAGATTATGCTATGTATGGAAATTATAACAAAAGTATAGATTGAAATCGTACGGACGTTCAAATTCGTTTTATGCTGAAGCTATAGCTGATTGCTTGGATTTTATTAAGAGGAATTCACTTTCCATGGAGGAAAAACCAGTTCTCATCACCCATGAAATTAATTGTTAATTACAGTTACCTATGGACAAGTAATTAATTAGAGAAAAAGAGAAACACAAATTATGTTTCTTGTGTAAAGTATTAGTTTAGTATTCTATTTTAGTATTTTTTTACTTCTATCACTTCATATGTATTTGGGGGTTTTTCATCATGTTTTAGTGTACATTAGAATCAAAAAATTGCCTGAGCTATGATTTTGTTTTTCTTCATGTTTTTTCATATGATGTTTTCGCGTGCCTTTGGAGACTTAACTAATCTGAATTCATTAGGGTAATACTCGTTAAACGAAAAGCATTCACAAAACTCATTAATAAGGAATATACATGATATTTGAACTTTAAATGAGTGATTTCTTATTAAAGGTGAACAGATCTTTATTCAATTTGTTAATAAAAAATAATACCTTTTATAGTTAGACACATTTTACTCTACCCCAATAAGAACTTGATTTTATAATTATTTACAAACTTAATTTTAATTTTGTATATCTTTTACCACAGATTTGAAAAAGTTATTTTTTCCTATCCAATTTAAAAGTGGTAACAATGATCATTTTATCCTTATGTATAATATAATTTTATTTTCTGTATCTAGGACTCTAGGACAGAGTTTTGTCTGTCCTTGTGTTTCCCCCTGAAATATGCATATGGAGAAAAACTAAAAAATTATTTTAAAAATTGATGTAATTAAGAAGTTTTCAGTATTCAAATTTCAAATTTGAACCTTGTGTTATGGCATTAATGTTGTGATTAATTTGATAATTACTCGTATTATAACTTCACGTTGGGAGTGGCAATCTTATTAATGTAGTAGGTACCAATAAAGATTTGAAAAATGTGCTGACCACCTAACCCAAGGCCATTTTATTTGACTAACTTTAAATAAATAAAAAATTGAGAGATTAAAAAAAATAAAAAGTGTTGAGGGATTTTTTTTTATTTTTTGAGGGGTTGAAAAATCTGAACATATAGACTTTATTGCGCCATCCTATTTTCAAACTTTAGAAAAGTTGATTTAGTTACATGTCTCCATAATGATAATCACTTTTGATTTCTTTAATTGGTGATGAGATTAAAGTTAAGTTTATTTCTTTGCCTTTAATCACTTTCACATCAGTTTTGCTCACTGACTTTTTTGGTTTTAGCTAAGTATTGGTTTTAGCTAAGTAGATTAGGTTTCATACTATGATAAAAACAGATTGGAGTGGGCAAAGGCTATTTCTTAGCCAACACTATGTAGAGAGTTGCATTTAAAAAAAAAGTTAGGACGACGTTTTGACCTTTAAACGAGCTAGTTTTTAATTTTTGTCCTTTAACAATCAAAATTATGTTTGATAAGGCATAAGTTCTTTAGAAACTAAAGTAATGTCTAAATATAATTTATCGATATTATGATACAAACTTAATTAACACATTTGACTTCAAGGAAACTAACTTTAGAAAGTTCAAGGCTCAACTAAAGCTTGAACTAATTAAGATGGTGACATTTATCACCCAAAAAAATGATTATGAAATATTATCTTTCATTTTTTCAACAAATACAATTTTGCAAGCATTACATCACCAAAAAATGTAGATAATCACCTTTAATTATATTTCTCTTTTCTAGAGAAAAATATATCGACCTGTCTCTAATATAATGTTTTTGACGAATGAGATTTAAATAAACTCTTTCTGCCCTCTAACTCTGTCCATGACTTTGTCAACCATGCTCATTTGATACATCAAGACTGTGTTGATAAACATTGTTTAACTAATATAAATGGAGGATCATTTCATTAACATATAAAGCACTAAATCTCATTTGAGCAATCAAATAATACATACTATAGTCTATATGTATAAAGTATGTAGATATAGCAACATGTCAGCCACGAATCACGATTATGGGTGTAGTAGGTTTGGCAAATGTAGACTCACATGACAGAGAAGAAAACCACGAGTAAATTGTCAAGGTTGGAAATGAAATCAATCAACATTGACTTGTGAACATAATTGAAATGCAAATGGGCTAAATGTTAAATTAAGAGAAAATTTGAGAAATAACAAACATAATAGACAAAATAAAGCTCTATAGCTATAACTTTGATAATTACGCTTCATACTTATAGTTTCATTTGCTATGGAGGTTGCATTTTGTATATTTCTCACTCTTTGTATATTTCACTTGCAAATATACAAATATGGTAGGTATATACATATTCTATATTTATACATTTAGAATTTTTTCAGAACTCCATTTATATATTTCGTTTGTCGATATACAAATAGGGTAATTTATTGTGAATTTTTCATAAATCGTATACAAATAGCTAGGGTAAGCATATACAAATTCTGGATTTATACAATCAGAAACCGAATTATAAAAAATTCTGATTTATACAATCAGACGAATTATATAAATTAAACGAATAGCAAAATTTGGGAAAACTGTGACTGCGAATCACAATAGAATTAAATTAAAAGCAGTGCACTTTTGCTACATGGCTATTTGTGAAGTTGTTTCCTTCTTTTATCTGGGGATCTGGCCCTTCGTATGGGCCTAAAATTCTTTCTTTTAACTGGACTTCCATTTTGTGTTCCTCGGCCCAATCACGTCTAAATCACATTGCTATGTCCATGAAGAAAATCTGATCGGAAAGCTTTAATCACCCTGGGAGTTTGACCGTGAAAATAAAATATTGTTTTACCTCTAATCCCTACACCATTGCAAGGGGACGCTTACCCATCAACCTACTTTGTCAATAGGTGGCAAAGAATAACGACCTTAGATCAAACTTATTTAAATAACGAAAAAGCTTAGGCTCGATTTGAAAGTAGGTCTTATAGAAAAGGTATAAAAAACAGTCTATTGACTCAAGCTAGCAACCCCTCTTTCTATTTCTTTGAACTGGAAAGAGGAAGACACCCCGAATTTTTAAAAAAATGGACGATATAATATTATGTATATTGTTGATTTTTTCAAGGGTATCGAGATGTTCGAAAATTTATGTTATTTGTTTTAGACTTTGACAAGTCAAATGAGCGATGTAATTAAAAACAAACAGCAATGGAGTGAGTCAAATATAACCATCACATTTTAAACTGAAAAATACTAACTAGACAAGTTGAATTATTCAATCCATCGTAATTTGAAGGTTTAATATGAAAATAAAGAAAGTAGCTATACGTACACATTCTTCTGTTGGAAAAAAAGAAGTGATATTCTTGTTTATTATTTGGAATCAGATGGCTCAAAGTAGCAGCCAACGAATTTCCTTTTATGAGATATGAGTTATAATCTATCATAGTATATTTGGATGTGATTCTTTGAATTGTCCTTATCCAAAGAAAAATCATTCATTATTCCTAGATTTCACATTAAGATAGCTAAATCTCTCTATTTCTTCACTTCTTATTAACAAATTTCTTTTCCTCTTTTTTTCGGCAAAGAAAAGAAATGGGCATCAAGAGCAAAATTTATAAAATATTTATTATGACCAGTCTCACATTTTTACGTTTTATCACAAAATACATGTCATCAACCTTTATAGTTTATAGTTTAACCTTATTATCTTGCTAGAGTTTTAAAACTAGGCATTTTGTGATTTGTTTCAACGCATACAAAATAATAATAATCTGCATTTTTTAATGTAACTTTCCATTAATTTTGTATTAAGATTGAAAATTATGTTTTTTCAAAAAATACTAATTGTGTTATTTTAAGAAACTACTAATTAAATGAAAAAAATCATATTTAAACGTCAATATATATAAGGATGAATATGGAATAACTTGGGCTTTAATTCTCCAAAGAAGATGTTGAGCTAAGTTAAGCATGTAATTGGATTCCAAATATGTTTTGCTTCCAAAACTATATAATTCCAATTCCAATATCATATATTACACATTTCCATTCAAATATTCATATTCATATTAAATAGTAACAACCAGCAAAAAGTCAACTTTCAACCCATTCCAATTCAAAGGAAAAATATGACCGGCAACTGTTGGCCAAAACTCTTAAATACTTTCAAAAAAGCCTGTAACCTAATTCCCGTCGCCACCCTCACCACCACCACCGCCGCCGCGAATTCCCCTAAATATTCCTCCATGGACGACATTCATAAAACCCTAAAAACTAGCGTTTGTATTATTGGCAGTGGCCCTGCAGCTCACACAGCTGCTATTTACGCAGCCCGCGCCGAGCTGAAGCCGATCCTTTTCGAAGGATGGATGGCTAACGACATAGCTCCAGGTGGTCAGCTTACAACCACCACAGATGTTGAGAATTTTCCTGGTTTCCCTGAAGGTATTGGCGGCGGCGAGCTTATGGAAAAATGTCGTGCGCAGTCTATTCGTTTTGGGACACAAATTTATACTGAAACGGTAACTAAAGTTGATTTTTCTAAAAGTCCTTTTAAAGTTGTTTCTGATGATAGGACTGTATTAGCTGACGCCGTTATTCTCGCTACTGGTGCTGTGGCTAAGAGGCTTGAATTCCCCGGCTCCGGTAATAATGGCTTCTGGAATAAGGGGATATCAGCTTGCGCCGTTTGTGATGGCGCTGCCCCGATATTCCGTAATAAGCCATTGGCTGTAATTGGTGGTGGAGATTCTGCTATGGAAGAAGCTAATTTTTTAACTAAATATGGTTCGAAAGTGTATATTATTCATAGGAGAGATGAATTTAGGGCATCGAAGATAATGCAAAATAGGGCATTGAGTAACCCTAAAATAGAGGTGGTTTGGAATTCTACTGTAGTGGAGGCTTATGGGGAAAAACTTTTGGGTGGATTGAAGGTGAAAAATATTGTTACAGGGGAAGTTTCTGATTTGAATGTTTCAGGCTTGTTTTTCGCCATTGGGCATGAACCAGCTACCAAGTTTTTGGATAAGCAATTAGAGTTGGATTCTGATGGATATGTTGTAACTAAGCCGGGGACGACACTGACCAGTGTTAGGGGTGTTTTTGCTGCTGGTGATGTGCAGGATAAGAAGTATAGGCAAGCTATTACTGCTGCTGGCTCAGGTTAGTGGTTTGGTTTTGTTTGCCTGAGTATGCATGCTACTTTCTTCTTGTTGTAATTTTTAACCTTTTAAAATTTAAATATCAATCACTAGTCTGATGCCCTTTGATGTTCTTGTAAACATGCTTGTAGTCATTTCTTTTGTTGATATTGGCCTACAATTTTAGCAAAGACATGTTTCATTTGTGTAAAGAACTTTTAGCTGTATCGACAAAGTAGAGAATGCACTCGTTGCAGCTATGTCGTCTGTATATTTGCTGAAGAAAAGAATACCTCCTAGTGACATTATGGTTGTCTTTATTGTGTTTCACTCTTGTTTGATATTTTTTACATTGATAATGGTTTAGTGTTCAACTACTGAAAGCTAGAATGAATGGAATGGAAGTCTGATATAAAGAAAGTAATAGTAGTGTGGAGAATGTCTTAGAGGGTTTCAAGGCACCATGCCGTCTCTGTGCCTTGTAGTTAAGTGTGAATGTTCTTTGACAAGGTTTTAGAGTAAGTACTCCATTCCAGAGGTGGGGCTGCACTGCTAATGGAGAAGAAAAAGAGGTGTAATATTTGGGGAAGAAGAAGAACAAAGAACCACCACCAGCTTAGCTGTGTCAATTTGATTTTGGTATCGTAGGTGGAATTTCTCGTAAAATAGATTACTTGATAATGATTTAGTTAAGTAGTATTTAGAGATGTGCTTATTTTTTCGTGTGTGGGGTGGGTGGGGAGCAGACCTAATCACGGTTTAGACTTGCCATGATTTATGAAACGTTAGAATTCTCATTGTTTAATGTTCTTGCTTGTCTTTAATTTTAGTAAAAAAGTTGCCTTGATATGAAACCAATCTAAGTAGAAAGTTTTTTTTTTCAAAAAACACAATTTTTTCGGCGGACTGTGATATGGTATCTTTCCAAGTGCTTAGGTTAACCCTTTTTTTGGCTAGGTAGAAAGTCTATTCTAAACTATCTTTTAGGAATTGTTAAAATATTTGGGAAGTGAGTAAGAGAATTAGGAGTCCGGAACCTATTTTTGAGCTATAAAGAGACAAGACTGACCAAAATAAGCCACAATTCTAGAAAGTAACTAAAATAGGCTAAGTTTAGTTTTTTCTTCCGTTCTATCCAAAAATATAAATGGCAGACTTTATAAAGTGTTACTTTTTCTTACACTTTATAAAGTTTAAGTTTTTTTGACACTTCATAAAGTGGAAGAAAAAAATTCTAATTTACAGAATGGAATTTTTTTTACATTTTACATTAAATTGTGTCTCTTTATGCAGTTTTTGCAGTGTTTTTCATATAATTATACTGATTTGACATATCATAAAAACGAAAAAAATTATTACATTATGTATTTTTATTGTTTTTAATCTGAAAACTCCTCCAAGCTCTATTTAAGCACGATCAAACATAGCACCTTCAACATCTTTAATATTCTATTTTTCTTCATTTCAATCAGAAAAAATGTCTTCTCAACCAAAAGTTAGAGTATATTTGTCCAAAAACTATCGTAACTGCAAAAACTGCATAAAGAGACATAATTTAGTGTAAATGTAAAAAATTCCTTTTTGTAAAACAATTTTTTTACTTCCACTTTATGAAGTGTAAGAAAAAGTTATGTTACACTTTATAAAGTGGAAAAAAAAAAATTCCGTATTATGTTAAAATATAGACGTTAACAGTCTAATTTTTGCCATTTATATTTTTTGTGTAAAACGGAAGAAAAAACTACGCTAAGCCTATTTTAGTTACTTTCTAGAATTGTAGCTTATTTTGGTCAATTTTATCTCTCTGTCACTCAAATAGGTTCCGGACTCGAGAGTTAGTGACTCCATGTTTTACTGACTATAATCATAAAATTTTCATCCTATGAAACCAATGTTGATCATACCAATGAAATACTAGCATCAACCAGAATCTGAACTTTTGATAATCCATCACACGAATGGACTTTTTGGTGATGAAAGAAGCAGGACTTGTTTCTCTGCTTTTGATGTTTTATGACAAAAGAATGGGCCTTTCCCCAACTATTTTACCATTCTAAGGCAGGATTTAGCTCCTAAAGATATATCTCAGACAGAGAGATTGCAAAGCAAATACTCCTTTGGTCCCAATTTATGTATTACTCTTTTGTTTTAGTCAGTCCCCAAAACGTCTTTCTATATTTTGTAATAGTTTAAATTTAAACTTTTCATTTTACCCTGAGATAATTTATAGCTACAAAGATATCTATGGTTTGTTGTTGCCTATTTAGCTTCTCTTATAAAAATAAAAACTCAGTGTTCAAGTTTTAAGAGTTGTCCTTGTGATGTGTTATAGTCAATATTGATTGTCTAGTTCAAAAAAGGTTTATTCAATTGTAAGATTTAGTTTGTGAAGATGTCAGATGCTGATAGTCTACAGAAATGATATGGGCCTTTTATTTGGGCAACTCATATTCATTATTACTCTAGTTCTGTCTTGAGGTGTTGTGATTTTCTGGGAGACATGATTGTATATGGATTATGATGTACATTGTAGGACTTGTTTGCACGCTTCACATATTTTATTTAGTCCTGCACTTCTGGTTACTAATTTACAGGAATGTGTCTCAAGGATCCTACTAAGTTTAGGTTTACGTTCTTAATGTTCTATTGGCCTTTTCCATTCAGCATTGCATTTTACATTATGCTTATGTACTTGTGAAAGAAATATGATGCCTGTTGGATGCAGTGTACATATGGAGAACCTTGTGAGATAATTTGATGTCTGTTGGGTGTGCTTTGTACCTTTGCCTTTGGTGCCTAGATATTTTTTTTTTTAATTGTGCCTCTGGCCTTTTTCTTTTTAAAACATTTTCTTGCTATATGTATCAGCATACTGGTATTGATAACCTTAACATCTTTGACACTCGTTACTTTGGTACTTGTGATGATTATATCCATGTGCTTTTGCTTCGTTTATCACTTTGATCTTCGAGTGCAACAAACTGCGTCTTGACTCCTCATCTTCCTCTCGAGATAACATATGGCTTAAGGTTGTTTTTGTTCTTTCTTTTGGGGCATGCTTTTGTAGGGTGCATGGCGGCTTTGGATGCTGAACATTACTTGCAAGAAATTGGTGCCCGAGAGGGAAAGAGTGATTGATTGCTTTGTGTTGTTCCATTGAAGTAGCTCTGGTACTAGAGTTGCAAAGGTCTGGATTGATTTGATATGTATGTATTAAGAATTTGTTTCCTCACTAATGTTTATGATTGAAAAGAATATAGTATATTTTTATTAAATGATTATTTGAGCGATGGTTCGCCCCTTGTTAAACAATGAGGTCTAAGCATCCATCAATCAATGAACTCAACTTAGTAATTAGAGTTTGGCCAAATATGATAGCTTGGAGATCAACATAAATGGATTGATTATGTGATTTCTTCTTTTCGTTTTTTCAGTCGAGTAATGATATCATTCCATACTCCTTGTAGTTAAGGTTTATAATGAAGTTGCAACAAGCTTGATGATAACTTTATCAAATAATTCAATTGCTATTGACACATAGGCACTTACATTGACTTTATAGCCTTAACGGTTAATATTTATGTTTATACATTAAACAGTCATTGATTGGTAATTACTTCTCATTTACAACATATCTTAATTGGCCTTTATAACATCTTCTTCAAAATGACAATTGACAGTAAAGTCTTAACTTCCGTTGTGATCTCAGAAATTGAGTCTGCAAAAACCTCAAATAAAAATGAAATATTTATTTTTAATACACGAACAAGTAAAATAAAAGGACGAGAGTATATATTCATGTTTTATTTAAGTTTCACATCAATGTGACAATCCAATGACTGGTAATTACTTACAATAGTATTTCGTACGTACTAACTTAAATTTTAATTCCGCATATTTTGCATCTTGTAGCTATGAATACATTAAAGTCCACTTTATTTAGGTTTGTTCGCTCATAGTCATGGCTAAGTAGGTGAATCGATAAGTTTAGGCACTCATTTAGATGCAAAGTTTGGTGGAAAAACACTAGAAACATTTATTTAGGTTTTCTTTCTTGGTTTCTTATTTTCTGGAGTTCGTATTGGAGCATCGCCGCCTATTGCAGGTCTTATTTGGGGGCGAAGCTTTCAACATGATTTTCTTCCTATCCAAGGCACAAACACAAGATCTCTTATTAAGGGTGGAGCAGTCCCACCACTGCACCACGAAGAAATTGTTGACGCAATATTGAAAGATCCTCGCCCATCATGATTATTATTACTCCCATGAGTCCCCACAGATTTTACAGACTTTAGTTAGTTTCCAATTTAGGGTTAGACTTTTATTTGGTATTTAGTCAAAGGTGCTCACAATAAAAGAAAAAAAAAATCTGACATTTTATCAATTGATATAACTATTTTTTTTCAGTATAGGCCGCATCAAACTCAAGAATATGTACTCTCTCTACGTATTTATTCAACAGAAAATAAAGAAAATATGTCCTTTACAGGTATAAGTCATCGTACGAGTTAATTTTTCAGATCAATCAACTAGGATTATTTATTTAAAATATCTTCTTCTTTTTTTATAATTCAAAATACTCATGAAATTACTCAACCTTTTTAGGTGATGATATTTCCATTTCATTTTGTTGACAAATTTTTGTATTTATTTTAAGCTAGATTTGTTATAAATAGCATGATATCCTTTGTTAATCGTTTTGTTGACCCTCCCCCACTTAAATCGATCCGTTTGTTTTCCCCTCTTTGGAATCAATAATGATTCAACTTTATTAGTATATAAGAAATATAAATCATAGAGACAGAAGGGGGAGTTTATTTATTTATAAGATTTATTGGATGTATCATCACTAATTGAAAGGAATAGACTACTTAATTAATTGATAATAATGAGAACAAAACATCTAAATCATTTAAATTAAATTTGACAGCAAATTTGGATCTTCCCATAATCATTCTTGACTTTTTTTTCCCTCTCATCAGCAGCAATTTGACTTCTACTATTTAAGTTAAAACTC
>JAJOOS010004354.1:0-22305 GCA_029582725.1 Solanum chiquidenum | reverse complement strand
AAATCAAATATCAATTTTAAATATCCAATTTCCTAAAACCGACCTATTTAACTCATAATATGAATTTTCAGTCAAGAATGCAGCTTTACAATGAATTAGTATGAAATAATGATTAATTAGGCTCATATTAAGAAATTCAACCATTTTTTAAAAACATATGCTTAATAGATTACTCTCACAAGCGTGGATAAATCACCGTAAAAAATCAGCAATACAACCGTAGACTTAGGAGTAAATTATTAAGGACAATTTTGTGTTAAAAGTATAATTGGAGGGGACATATTTGAATTGAGAATATAACGGGGAGGACATGTTTGAACGGAAAATATAACGATGATGAGTCTATTTAAACTATTTTTGATAGTATAGGAGTATATTTGATCTTCTCCCTTTCCAAAAACCCTTCATTATATTTTTTTTGTCACAAGCTAAGTTTAAGTTTAAAGTATATGAAGTCGATTTGATAAAATTTCTGACTTTGTCACTTTGTTCGCTTACTTCAACAAGTTGAAAATGAGACATAATATGATCGACGTCAAGATTGACTATATGAAGATATTGACAAAATGTTTCCTTGTAAGCATTATCATCTCATATTTTACGTGTAAACCCTTCAAATGCACCACATAGCTTAATCCTAAGCTTTCTCTTTTAATCTTTTTAAAAGTATTCACATTTATTTATAAAATTTCTAAGAAGTTTTTTAAGGGGTGAATTAATAAAATTATATTCTTATTTATAATTTTTTAAGCACTATACAGAATAAAAAGTGTTAAACTAAACATTATGTTTGAAAAACATTTTTTAAATGTTGAAAATTATTTTATAAATAAATAGTTATGCATTTGCACTATTAAAAAAGGGTCACATGCATTAAAAGGAGAAAAAAATATAAAAAATAAATAAAAAAAAAATATATATATATATTGGGTCCTAAAATGATTGTTGGTGAACTGAACTCCTGATAATTAAACCCCTCCATTATATTTCTAGTCACAAATTTAATTTTCAAGTATAACATCACCTCATATTCTTTTGCAGTTGATTTATTCATATATATTTCTAACAATTTCAAACATAATATTATCTCATATATTTTTTGTGAGTCAATTTTATTAAAATTCTAACTTCGCCGCTTCAATGCTTACTTCAATATGTTGAAAATGATTTTAGAAAATTTCCAACATCGACACCAAAATTGACTATACGAAGATATTGACAAAATATATCTTTGTAAGCAAATATCATGTCAAATTCCATGTGTAAAACATCAAATGCCCCACGTAGCTTACTTGTTTCCCATAATCATGTTCATCATCCACTAAAAGAAAATTATTTCCAAATTTATCTTTTCTTTCGTTTTAATTTATGTGTCACTATTAAAAAGTTCGTTTATTAAAATTTGACTCGTGAATAAAGAATAATGAATGAGTCATCCATCAAAAATGTTATCGATAAGCTAAATTCTGATAGGTTGTCCATCGAAAATTATCACCTTTTAAATAGTGTGTCTTACTTTCTCTTTTAGTTAATTAATTGATATATTTGCTTTTATAACTTCTTATATATATGCAGAAACTTGCTATTTCTGATATCTTACGTGGTATATTAAAGAAGATAAAATTTAAGGATATTTTAATATATTATGCATGACTTTAATTTAAAATTATAATATTTAAAACATATAATTACTTTACTTTCTTAAATTTTATACTCATACATCAAAGTAAGACACGTAAAATGAAACGATTCGGAACAGTGTTTAAAGTCAAAATTAAATCATCACCACCAAGACCACAAGGATTTTATGTCTTGTAGTGGGATTTTTTGGGTATAAATTAAGGTTAAGGCTTAGTTGAAAATCATTCCATTGTACTATCAAAAATCTTTCTTTTTTGGATAGTGAAAGAAAATATGAAGATCAATAATAGCATAATTATTCTGCTAGCACTTTTATGTGCTTCACTTTTTCTTGTTTCAGCTCTAGCAGTTGATGAGACTAAAGGTAATATAAAGTTTTTAATTAATTGCTATTTTAATTTTCTTAAACATATGGATTTATTGTCTTACATATTTAAATATATATAGTTCATGCATGCAATGATAAGAAATAGAATATACTTCGACGATTCATTATAACAAAAATAATTACTTTTAGCTGCAACAAATTAACATACATATTAACAAAGAGTATTAAAGCCTTTGTCGGTATTAGTTAATTGTCATTGAACTAATATTGTTATAGGCTTTAAGGACATTTATAACGAATGATAATTACCGCTAAAAATACATATTTAACTACAATTAAGCTATTATTGTTAATTAATTATCTCTAAAGATCATTTTTAATATAGTGATTTCACTTGATAACAACACTTATTTTTATTCTGTCCTAAAGGGAATATTGTTATTTTTATATATTTGAAGGTTTTTAACGTTAAAATTTTCTTTTTACTCGTGATAATATGTTGTTATAATCATAAAAATGTGATGACACATTTGATCCGTAACTAATTAAGGATGTCACTTTTATAATTAGTTGTGTTGAAATAAGCTATCTTTTCATTTTTAGAATTCAGAAATAATTAGTAAATTTAAAAATTTGAATTTGCCTCTGCATACAACTTTTATGTGTGTCAAAAGGATTCTAATTTTCTTAAACTTCATGTTCAGTCTAATTACTCTATGTTGTATGTATATATATGTAGCTGCAAATGAAGGCCAACTAAATGCTGAAACACAAGGCCACGGCGGCGGTGGAGGCCACGGTCATGGTGGTGGAGGCCACGGCGGCGGTGGAGGCCACGGTCATGGTGGTGGAGGCCATGGAGGCGGTGGAGGCCATGGGGGCGGAGGTCATGGTGGTGGAGGTCATGGAGGTGGCGGTCATGGCGTCAACCACCCTTAAATGAAGATCATCGTCGTAAATTAAAGAATTTCGAATTAAACTACGTACTCCATCCACTTTTTGTAATTTAGTCAATAATAAAAACTATGTACGTACGTTTTAAATTTGAAATTCTAGCTTAGCCTCAGGCCTTATAAGCGCCCTAATGAAGTGGCATGTGTTATGTGTAATGGAAATGATATAATAAAAATGAAATAAATATATCAGTGTGTTTTTTCCTTTTTCGATTTAAAGTTTGTCCATAATTATTTATTATGTATATTTAGTTTTCACGTGTTATATAAAAAGAAAGAAGATATATATATATATGAAACAAGATCGATATTGAATAACAAGAGTTATGGTGGAAGAGTAAGTATTCCTCTATCCTTAATTAGAAGTCTCGAATTTAAATCTCTCTAAATATGGACTCATCTTTATTAGGGATTGAAACACTTAACGCTCAATATGAGATTTAAATCAAATATACTAATTGTGTTAATTAAAATCTTTACCTCATGCATAAATATAGTTACAGATTTTATAATCGTAATTAAAATTATTTGATAATGTAAAAAAAAAAATTTAAAAACTATAGGTTAGTGAATATTGCAGAAGCCTAGCTCAATTTTACTATGTACATATAATACTCCAGTATTTGTTTATATAGACACTAATTTCTTAGTTTTTTCATTATTTTTTTTCTAAAATTAATGTAAACATAATTATTATACTAAAAATAAGAATTAGTTAGGAAAATTCAATTTCAAAAAAGAAATTTGAAGGAAAATTTGAATTTGATAGTACAAAAAGATAAATAAATACAATACTAACAAACTATAAATCTTAATATAAAAGCATTAACAATGTAAATATATACTAAACTTAATATGAATAAAATATCATTTAAAGTCAATATAGACAATCAATTATTAAGTTTTGCGGATGCACTAATAGGGAGGGATAAGAGGTTGATTGTAGCAAAAGTTATTAGATGTAAATGTAGGTTGGAAAAGAACTGGAAAAGATAATTACACAAGAAATGATTCAATTTCACCTTACTAAAGACATGTAGATAGAAAAATACGGAGTTAGCTTGTGAATTTATATATATGTTAATAATAAAATGAAATTGACCTACGAATTAGAAAAACAAATGTCGAATAACATGCAAGGAACAATGGTAGTTTGCAAACACATGCAACCCAATTCAACTCATTACTTTGATAAGATATATATTAATAATCATAGTTAATATATCTTTACATCAAAATCAATAATACATGAAATAACGAAAGAGAGAACTTCCTAAATTACTCAAAAGAACTCGATATCATAATATTTCTTCATTTGATCATAGATATCATCTCTCAGAAACTCAATATCATCATCTTCCATAAATTTATACTCAAAATTATTATTATCAGTCGTTTCACTCGCATTACCGTTCTCGTGAGTCTTTCCTTCCACAATTTCTGACTCAATATTAGTGTTTTCTCCCACGTTATCACACTCAAAATTATCATTCCCCTCAACATGATAAACAATTTTATTCATGTCAACTTTGTTCCCTTTTCCTAAAACCTTATTTAAACTCTTTCCCATCATTTTTATCCTCTTCTTCTTGAAATTACCTTCTTCTTTATCCACTTTACCATCATTAGTTTCCACAAATTTCTCTTCAACCCTTAAAGATTGATCTCTTTTTTCATTTTCATCTTCTTCTTCGTCATCAGAAATTTCAATAACCTCATTTGCATCATTCTTATCGTTAGTATTTCCACCACCAATCCCAAACTCAACATTATTCTCATTAATCTTTGTGGTCCCCACAAAAGGGGACCACAAAGATTCTGAGTTGGGCTCGAAAGTATTTTTCTCTTTTTCCTTGTTTTTCAACTCGTCATCAAAATTGGCCTTCTGGGTTGGGCTCGAAAGAACAGACCAAGATGTGAGTGCATACCCTAATGCCTCAGATGCAAATGGGTATGGATTGTAATTAGGGTTTAACAAATTCGATGCGTACATGAAATTGTTCTTGATGAGTTCTTGATTGTGAGTGTAGAGAGGAAGATTGAGTATAAAATAGTGATTTGGGCCTTTGTTGGTGGTGGTAGCCAGGAGCAAAATATCAGCTATAAAGAGAATTTGTGAAGGGGCAATTTGATTTGGGTCAATTTCAATGGCTTTAAGAGCATAATTACGACAATCTTCAAAGTTTCGCTGTTGAAGAAACAATTCGGAGGCACTGAGATAATTTTGAAATTTTAAATTAGGGATGTTATTTGCTATGTGTTGCCGGAGCGCCATTGTTAGAGATAATTTTGGACATGAAATTTTTGTGAAGGATATATGTTGTATTTATACACAAAATGAAATATCAAATGCAGTAAATCATTTATTACAGAATCTGATTAGTTGATAAATTAAAGGAATTTTTTTTTTGGAATGTTCAAAATAGGAAATTATGTAATTGGGTAGGAATTATTTAGGATAGAGACAAAATATTTTTTGAAATTTGAGGGTTTTAGTTATTAAATTACTTATTTAACATTTTAAGATGTTTAAATTTAGACATTATGTAAATTTATTAGGATAGAAACATAAATTTTGAAATTTGAGAGTTTACACTTTACACTAATAAATTGTTGCTCATTCCTTTCGGATCTATTTGTCTATATAGTATGCATTTTGTAATCTTTTTAAGAAAAATAATTAATTAAATTATGATTTATTAAATCTCTTATTAGTTAAATATAATTTATATATAACTTTTTTGATATATTCCTTACCTTCCCTTCAAGAAAGTTTGAACGCTAAGCATGTAAGATTTCAAGAAAAATACATGAAAATTTAGTAGTATTATATAAGTCTCATGTGGGTGAAAATTCTCAAATGATACACCAATAATTAAGTTCCAAAAACTTACAACTTAAGGTTATAGCAATGTAAACATTAAACTTCATATATATAAAGTATCATTTAAAGTCAATATAGACAATCAATTATCAAGTTTTGTGTGAATGTGCCAATAAGTAGGTGTTACAGGTTAGTTGTAGCAGGAGTTATGAGACGTATAAGTATGTCAGAGAAGAATGGAAAAAGGTGATTAAACAAGACATGACACAAATTCAGCTTATTCAGGACATGACCCAAGTAGAAATATATGAAAATCACGGATTAAGATAGAAGATTAGTAAATATTCAAATTAATATATTCTCACTGTTATGAGTATGATCTTTCTAAAATCAAAGTATGAACACAAATTATATTCATATCATCAATTTTTAATCGAAGCTCTATCTGAAATAATTTTTCTACCTAAATTCTTAAATGTTCTCTTCTTTAATAATAGAGTAAGTTAAATAGTTTTCAATTTTGAAAGTCATATTGAATGATTATTTGCCTTGTGTAGTTTGTCATTTAGACTAATTAGGGTTGATTACTTGAGTAAGAGTTCATTCTTATAGTTAAGGTGGAAAACTAGTTATTTTTCCTTTTTAGATTGATAATAATTAACTACTAGCTATTATAACAATATGTTCAACATAATCGTGCAAGTAAGATATCGAGAGGACATAATATATCTTTGTGGAATGTTGAAAGCTAGTCATTTTCCCTTTTAAATTTCAAAGTAGGATTTCAAGCAAATACGATAATAAATTAACAAGATACAAAATAAATAAAATAACACATATAGGAGAATAAAAAATTACAGAATTACTAAATGCTATTTATAATAAGAAACCACCCACCTCTCCCACATATATAAAGTGCGGTAATTTCATCCGATTACCTATTAACTTTCTGCTCTAATTCTCGATTTTCATTATTCAGTTACCTAGCTACTACGTACCTTTCTACTCTAATTCTCGACCTTTATCATTCGTTTGGCTACAAACTTTCTACTCTAATTTCAATCTCCATATCTACCTATAAAAAAACATGTCCTAAGCTTCAATAAGTTGAAGTCATACCATATCATGTCTAATCATCTTCCATCAGTTTTTCTTCAACCTACCTCTACCTTCTGCGTCTCCTACTACGATCAACATTTCACATCTCCTTATTGGCACGCCGCTCTACCTTCTCTTCACATGTTCGAATCATCTCAATCTCGTTTTCTTCGTCTTATCCATCACATCAGCCACTCCTACTTATCCTATCTCTCCTAATATAAGTAAGTAAGTAAAAGATAAAATAATATAAGTAATTTATATTTTTTAAAAAAAAAAAAAAAACTTTTCCAATTTTGTCCACTTCCCATCTTTACAAAAACTCCTTTTTTTAAAAGCTCTTTCCATCTTCGTCTCCTTCTCTTCTGCAACTACTTTTTCTGCTCCAAAAAAAAAATGGAGAGTCAGCGATTCAAAGCAAACGTCACCCATAATTCGAAATTCAAAACTTATCTCACTGCCTCTGAATACTTTCTTCAACAAAGAAACTTCGAAGATTGTCGTAATTACGCCTTAAAAGCCATTGAAATCGACTCAAATCAAACTTCCCCTTCACAAATCCTCACTATAGCGAATGTATTACTTCTCTCTTCCACCATTAACGAAGACCCAAATTACTATTCTATCCTTAACCTTCCTCTCTACACTCAAAACCCACAACTCATCAAAACCCATTTCACTAACGTTACGAATCTGTTAAACCCTAACAAGAATCGTTACCCATTTGCTTCTGAAGCTTTTGGGATTGTACTCAAAGCTTGGTCTGTGCTTTCGAACCCGACCGAGAAAACCCGTTTTGATAACGGGTTGAGAAACAGGGGAGAAGATAGGTGTAGTTTTTGGACTGTGTGTCCTTACTGTTACTATGTGTATGAGTTTTTGAAAGATTATGAAGATTGTTGTTTAAGATGTCAGAATGAGAAATGTAGAAGAGTGTTTCATGGGGTGCCTATTGTGGGCCCATCTCCGCCACCTGAGGTGGCGGAGAAGGGTGAGTATCATTGCTTCGGGTTCACCGTTTTGGGCAATGATACTCACCCTTTGTGGTCCCCTTTTGTGGGCACGAAGACTAATGAGAATAATGTTGAGTCTGGAATCGCGGAGAAGAATAATGCGGATGAGTTCATTCAAATTTCCGATGATGATGATGATGAGGATGAAAATGGGGGAAATGAGAAATCTTTAGGGGTCGAAGAGGATATTTGTGGAAACTAATGGTGTGGAAATGGATACGGGAGGTGATTTGAAGGAGAAGAGGATAAAAATGGTGGGGAAGAGTTTAAATAAGGTGTTAGGAAAAGGGAACAAAGTTAACATGAATGAGATTGTTTATAATGAGGGAAATGATGATTTCGAGACTAATGAGAATATATGAGTTGGTAACGCGGGAGAAAAGACTAATGAGAATATTGTTGAGTTTGGTAATGCGGGAGAAAAGACTACTGAAAATAGTTGAGTTGAACGCGGAGAAAAAACTAATGAGAATACTGTTGAGTTTGGTAACGTGGGAGATAATAATGTTGGGTTTTTTGTAGGAGATGATATCTATGTGAGCATGCAAGAAGAATTTGATATTGGGACATTGTTTTTATGAGTAATTTAGGAAGTTCTCTACTTTGTTAGTATTACTAGTAATGGGTGGTATACTTAAGTGTTACTTGCATATTGAAAAGTCTAAACTTTTGAAATATTTTAGTATTTCTAGTAGTGAATAGTGATGTGGTTCAATTCTAAAAAAATGTATAGCATTTTGTATTAGATGTTTTAGTTTTTGTTTGAAATAGTTGAGTTACGAAAACGCTAGTTGATTTCTTGTCATCGTTTCAAGTATTGATGGATAGAGTTATGTGTTGGTGTGACGTAGTAATTACCTTGTGGAATTAGTTGAGGTGCGTGTAAGCTGGCATGATTAATACCACGATTATGAAAAAGAATCTTGTTTGAATGTATGTGCTTATGGATTGGTGGTAACAAGCTTTGCCAAGACTCTCAGGCTCTGGTTCTTGACTCTTTTGTATTTGGGCAGAGTTTGGTTCACCATTTGTTGGCCTTTTTGTTATCTTTTGCCTCAATAGAACAAATGTTGAACTCTTGTCCTTGTTAATTTTTCTCTTTTTTCACTTGGATCACTTGCTATGTCTTTTATTTAAGTCGAGAGTGTATCGGAAATAGTGTATGTACCTGAGGAGTTAAGGTTGTGTACGTATTATCCTCTCAGACCCCGCTTACAAGATTACACGATGTATATTGTTATTGTTGTTCAACTGTTCACTTAGCAGAACTTGCTTGACTTGATAATACACTTGTTATTCGGTATTTGTGCTAGCTAGGAAAGGTAATATGTATTCTTGTGAAATAAGGTGAGATGCTCATAGATATACGCACACTTCATCCACCAAATTGACTTTTTGTGGGTTCAAAAAGAGGAATGATTGTAATTTGATCAAGGTAAAAACTTACTCGCATCAAATGTTTATATCAAATCAATGCAACCTACTATAATAAAGTGATTTAGGGTCATGTTTATGCATATTTGAAGTCTCAATTCGTGAAAATATACGTTCGTTAATTATAATTAATTAAGTTTCATTATCATAAATTATTATAATGAAGTGAAAATATATGTTCGTTAGTTATGGTTACACATTCATCGACTTTGATGTAAAGGTTTACGTTTACTATAGTTATTAATATGTGTCGTATCAAAGTATCGAGAAATTTAACAAGTTTTCGAAACAAAAATAGTAAAAAAATATGATAACAAGATAGTAAGATATAAAGAAAACGAAATAACTTAAATTAATACACACGAAAAAATAAGAAACTAATCCTACTAACTAGAATAAGAGAAGGGGAGGCTAACCCTTGCCTCTGTCACATAAAATGCGGCAATACTCAGTTATATACCAACTTTCTACTTTAATCCTCGATTTTTATATTTTTTAATGTATGCTCAAATCCTTCTACAAACCAACCTCACACACTTCCTCACTAGCGAATCTTTACGACACTTGATAATTGATTAGGTAAATCGACTTTAAACGATATTTTATTTATATTAATTTGTAAGATCTTGGAACTTAATTATTGGTATATCATTTGAGACTTTTCAACATGAGTCTATAATACTACTAAATTTTTATGTTTTTTTTTTAATTCTTACTTGCTTTAGCATCCAAATTTTCTTTAAAAACTTCTCAAATATAGACACTAATGTTTGAATTTTTTCCTTATTTTTATTTTACTCATGCCTAAAATAATACTACTAAAAATGAGAATCACCATATTTTAGACTAGGAAAATACTTGAAACTTTAGGGGGGGGGAAATCAAATCCAAGAATAAAAAGGGGAAAAAGGAAGGAAAATTTAAAATAAAATAGGTAAATAGAATACACATATGGGAAAAGAAAGCTAGTTTATTTTGTTTCATTTTAACTCCTAATTATTATTAATAAAAATAATAATAATATTACAAGTATGTACTTATTTCTCCTTTTTGTATTCAAATTTTCCTTTTTTTCCCTTGGATTACGTAGTTTTCTTCAAAATATGGTAATTCTTATTTTTAGTATAATGTTTATATTAATTGGCACGAATAAAATTAAAAATAAGAAAAACAAGGAAATAATTAAGAAATTAGTGTCTATAAAAACAAACATCATAGTATATGCACATAACAAATTGAGTTAGGCTTTTACAATATTCACGTAAGTTTCTTTTCACTTTGAGTTATTATTTTTCTTTTTAAGAATTACTATAATGTTGTATTAATGTAGTAGAGAAGAAGTTACTTTTACTATATCGATATTTTGGTTTCATTTAGTTTTTCATTAACTTTGTTACTTTTGCATTCAAACAGTTGCTCGAGCTAGTTTTGATATACAAAAAAGCAAGAATGTCATCCTCAAAAAGCAAAACCATCGACAATTACTGGGAGAGGTTAACAAATACGAGAGAACAGATAGACAAGCAAACAAACGACCTAAAAAATACTAATGTGCAACAAGAAAATGTGAAAGACAGATACGAAGCCACAACTAGTCTTTGGAAGTTAAAGGACAAGGAAGACCAGCTCGAAGACAAACTCGAGAAAAGAGGGGTTCCTAAAAGAATGATATAATCTATTTATTTATTATTTTCTAGTCATTAATAAAATGTTTAGATTCAACTAATTAAGTTTTAGGATTTTTTATTTGTTTCTAGTACTAAGTTTTATATTCCCCTCATTGTTTTTTTTTTTTTTTTTCAAATATTAAATAAAGAAAGATTTAGTTCTATTTATCCTTGCACATATCATTCATTGATAGTTGATCTACCAACTATACTTTCAAAAAAATTCAATTCAGTAAAAATATATAAATAACTGCAGCCTTCAAACATAAAAATTGATAAATATATCTAAAAATGTTCATTTAAGTAAACAATGGAACAATAATATCATTACTAGTAACAAATCCACACAACAACATAAAACAACCCATGTTGAATACTTTTATTTTGAACCGAGGGTCTATAAGAAACCGAAACCGTCTCTCTACCCCATAAAGGTAGCAGTAAGGTCTGCATACAAACACCGAGTATGTTGTTATTCATATCATCACTTTCTTTAGTCCCAAGATACATTATGTATCCAAGTTGATAAAAGGGCCAAAAATAAGAACACAACAATTTACAAAAAGCCTCTCAAGACTAGAAAGGTATGTTTTGACAGATTAAACTAGCACAGACATTACACTGAAAATGGCATAACTCATTCTAACCTAAGCGAAAATCTACAGTTCAACGTTCTCGGTTTTTCCCAGTTCAACCATTTGGCTACTGAACAGAAAAAATGAATCGTTTACCTTCTATGATGTAAGTTTTCCTGTCAAAAATGTTTTGGTTCAAGTGTGGAAGGCTTTCGCGTAGTATGCTTCCTTCTAATCCACAACTTCCCCGGAATGTTTAGATCACCTTAATGGGTAAAGCAACTGGCATACCTGTCGATGGAGATCGAACAGAACACTTGAATCGGTTTAGTTGTAAATATGTCGTACTCTTTCTTGAGACTAGTCTGTATGAGTGTGCAACTTCTCTCGGTAAGTCAAGACCAAACTGATGTAGATCATAGTTGAAGCTACAATAGATACACCAACGCAAACACAAACAGTCGTAGCACAAACGTACAAGAACCTGAACGAAGAAATGTCACTCTTAATCTCCATACAAAATATATGATAAAGCAAAATATCAACTTTTTAGTGACACTTACTTGGGAGAAAATACACTCCAAACAAATAAATGATTCCGCATTAGCAGCAACACAATTGTGTAAGCAATCAAGAGAATGGAGTTCAAACCCAACGGAACCAGACAAGGAAAACCAAGTGTCCTCTTGAGCAATGATCCAATGTTGCCTTTCTCGGAAATCATGAAACTACTCGTGTCCTTCACAGAATTGTACATCACCATACTAAGGAGGTATAACATTGGTGAAGCGTACGTAATAATGAACATTAAGACACCAGAAAGTATAGTTGAGTGGTTCAACACACCCTGGCAATCAAATCAACGGGGAGCATCAGATTCAATATGAAGCAGACGAGAAATTAGCATGAAACACAATATTAAAGATTTTTGCACAAGAAACTTACAATAAAAGCCCCAGCAACATCGATTGTAGCTAGGGTGTTGGTGTTACCAAGACCAAAATGGCCTGCCATTCCCATGTAGTAAAGTGCAGCAACCTGACACGGAAAAAGGAGAAAAACAAGACTTGTGAAACTAGTATTGGGCATTCCTTAAAGACAAAGACAAAGACGTCGTAATTGTTTAAAAAGGCAGAAATAAAAAGAGAATTTGGATGAATATTTAAAAGATCTGACTGACCTCAGCCCACTGCCTGCGATGCTGGTTGGAACCAGAAGAATACCAAATGATAGCTAATACTTGCAGGAAGAGAAATAGTACAGGCATTGAGTTTACGGGCTGCTGCAACAATAGCTGTAAAAGCGACCAATAATATACGTAACTCAAGCCAATCACATATGCAGAATCCCTAAAACATAAACCCCAAGCCTTTCTTTGTACTTCAGGAACAGAAAGCGTACGATTTTGGAAAGGTATACACCATGGCACAGCAACAACAATAGTCGTTGAACAGAAACCTAGGACAACATAAATTACCTGAGCCATTAAAGTAGCATCATAACTACCTGTACTGAATGCAACATCTTGATATTTAGTGATATAATGTAAAACCAGCCACCCTGGGAACAAGTGCATCAAGGAAACTACAGTCATAAAGTTCTTTTTTGACCGTCGGGACCACATAAGAGAAACTAAGCTTATATTGATTAGGATGATCACTGAAACCAGCTGGAACAACTTTATATAAGTGCTTCCCGCTTGCTCTAACCATTTTGAAATGTCAGGAAGATTAGTCCAATTAACACCACCTTGATGCCAACCTCTCAGAAATCTCCCAGAAATGAGAATCACAAAAATTGAGCAAATCTGGATGTAGTTATTTGTTTTCAGTCCCAAGGTAGCACTTGTATTTTGCTCTGTCCTTGTTACGATATGCTGCATTACTTTCCGGAGAGATAACAAATAAAGCGAGGATGTCATGAAATGCCATATGTATTGCTCTTCCTCCACCAGAGAACTGGATCCCATGCTTATGACAACAACAACGATTACCACAAGAATAAAAATTTCATCCAAATGCCACCAGCTCAGGTCATTATTGGCACTAGAAAACTGCTGATTCTGCTCAGAGAAAACTTGCTTTCCTAGAAGAAACAGAAGGCTCAGCAGTATCAAACATGAAACAAGCATAGCAGCTACTCCAAATATAAGTCGGCCAACAGGTTTCTGAAAAACATTAAATAAAACTTATAAGATTATTGCAAAAAGGTAATTATATGGGAGAACTTAAAATCATGGAATGCTCTGCTCTATTACTTTCTGGAAATGCAAAAGAAAACTTTTATTAGGTTAAACTCACGTCAGTTGCTCTATGAGATAGCCACTCACTTGCCGTTCTTAAGAAATTATGATATGCCATAAGAATGCTGTGACAATTGTCCCCACTAGCAGATCTATATGAAATATGAGAAGAAAACAACACAATAATTAGAATTTTCCCCAAATAAATTTTCCGAGAAGAAGTATGTTAAATTGGCTATTACAAACCATCAACCACCTTTTCTCTTCCCCAGACTTCCAAGATCTGTGAAGATCTGCAGCCTTCATATACAAACAACAAAAGGTCTCTTCCAGACTACTGTAACCTCTTGTCCTCTCAGATCCATCATCCCTGAAGTTGTCGCATGAGAAGTTTTCACATACTAAATCAGGTAATTGTGCTTCAAGGAGCCTAAGCAATTGCCAGGAATTCAACTCCAATAACCTGAGTTGTTGGTCAACTGAAATACTTGAAGAAAATGAAAGAGGAACATGACCAACTTTATAATGTATATATAGTGCAAAAAACATGAAATACATGATTTTGACAAGAGGGTCACAAGAAATGATGGGACTGAAAATAATGTATCAAGATTACTCTATATGCTACTATTTATTTTCTCCATTTCATAGAAAGTGCGCTGTCACAACATAACCAGATCAGGATATTCAGTTGAGCCTGATTGATCTTGTCAGACTTGAGCACCAAGCCTAATGAGAATTCCAACCATTTCCATTAGCCTGAGCCTATTCAAGGTGGTCCAACGACAAGTTGTCAGGAGTCAAAGTATAACCTCTCAATATTAAGCGTCATTATATTGAAAATGCATACTTCTGTTAGATTCATTGTGAAGCCCATTTTACTCCGAGGAACCTCACTCCTGAATGAACTAGCATTCGTTATCATGTGTCATCTAGGAAAACTCTCAATCTCAGACTGAATTAAGCCCCCAAAATATGTCCCTTCTAGTTCCAGGGTTAAATAAAAAGGATTGCAATCTCCAAAAGTGATTTTTTTTGGTAGTAAACTGCATATAGCAGTGCCTAGTTCCCTTTTCTAGTCAAAAACCAAGATAACAACCACTGATACCCGGAATCACAGAGCATATGAATAAACTGGGATTCTTTGAAGAACATAGGAGAAGCACCCCATGTAAAACTGTGATTACATCATTAACAATCATTGCCTTTAACTCCCATATGATTAAACATGATAGATTTGTAGCATCTCAACTTCACCATTCAATCAACAACAGCCAAGAAGAATGCAGTCAGAGTATATTAAATAAGCATAGAACCAGTATGGTGAAGTGGAAACAATTCAGAAATCTTGACTAGTAATTGGATAAATTACAGGTAACTTGAACAACTGTGGTCTGTGCAGGAAAGTTTCTCATTTGTTGTTCTGATACACAGAAAAAACAGGATGAAGAAAAATGCAGAATTCAATTCCTCGAGCCCATGCCTCACTTGTGGATGCAGAAGGAACAGGATATCCAAACACACGTCCACAGATTTTCCTACGTAGATAGTCATCATCACTATGTAACACATATTCTGACACTTGACCTTCGCAATTATCACCAGATATCAACATTCTATATGGCTCAGAATTAACAACATAAACTACTAAATCAGACCTGTTAATGATTTGAAAGTTTCTGGCATCAACATGCCAACATTGTTCTTTGGTATCGGAACACCAAAAAGAAGAGCTAATGTTGAAGCAAGGTCCACCTGAAACACCAGAATAATGCATAATTGATAAATAAACAAGTTGATGATTAAACCAATCTTATCAGTGTCAAATAAGGAAACCCTGCAACTACTATCAAAAATATCTTTTTAAAGATAAAATCAAAACCTCCTACAATATTCAATAAAGACTATGGCAAAAAGTCACTACTTATCAACTTACTTTTACCAGCACTTGTAGTTCAAGTTTTATTTGTAAAAGAATTTCAGACAAAACTTACTCTAGCAACTCTTTTATTACAATGTTTATTTTGAAAAACCAATACTGCATAGTTTATATTAGCTCCAATGCAGAACATGGGTGAAACACTAGATATATATTAGAGACTTACTGCTAACTTGTATATTTCTTCTTACAGCATACTAATCATAATGGAGGTACTGCTGCACCTTAACAACCTAGCACCTATGTTACTCGGACTCTTCAAAAAAGTCGCCTGGTTCGTGTTGGATCCTCCAAAAAGTATTGTATTTTTGGAGGATCAAACACCAGTGCGGCAACATTTTGGAGAGTCAAAGATTCATAGCCTCTCACAAATAACTGTTTCTTGTAGAGAGCTGATCATGCAAATGAAAAGAAATGGCAAGTGATTCCAATTTCCACCAATGAAATAATTCATTAAAAGTTAATCAACAATTCATGGTCACATACCTGGTTGGCTTTATTAGGGGTGCCTGATGTACTTCCGAAATTTGTAGGACCAATAAAAAGTGCCAAAGAGTCAGTTTCCTCAAATGATGATCCTCCATGATTTCCATTTTCAGTCATTCCATGGTCACTTACTACCAACTGCAAATGTGTGCACCATAAACAGTCAGAATATTGACATTTGTTTGTTGAGTAATCAAATGATATCTTCACACACTAGAGGAGTATGATGCCACAAACACTTGCTCCACTATTCAACAGGAATATCAGGTAATTTGTTGATATATTACCATATTTAATATGTTAAAATAATTTTTTTGGTAAGATAAAGAATGGATTCAATATTGGATCGGGGAATCATATTCAGATGTTAAAAATATTAAAAAGAAGAAATAATACTTCAAATTTGATCAAGATGTAGGTCAATATTGTTAAAGGTAATTTGGAGGTGCTTAAACCCCAAAGCTAGGTGGTGCTTCGCCTCGCTTAGGCAGAAAGCATCAACATATTAAGGAATGAGCTCAATGCACATGGGCTCTACTTTGGAGAGAGCGCCAATGAACAATAAACAACCAGCAAAGAGATACATCAATTGTTGAGGAAACATATGAATCTGTTGCTTATTAGGAAAAGGAATTAAAAAATTCAAATAGAAGAAAACTAGCCAGAAAAACCTGAGGTACAAACTTTGACTGCATTGTAGCTTCTAAATCAAAATTTTACATCAATTTCCAGCTTAATTTACAGGTTTTATTTTTACTTCTATATTTCACTTAATTATAGTTTTTCCAATTACTTTGTTCATATAATTTTTTTGTGCCTATATTTTGTGCAAATTACATTTATATATTTTTGGAAGTAAAATAGAAAAAGACAGGTACTCAAATGTCATAGTTAGAGGCAACAATGGTTTCATCACTTGTTACTACTTCATATCTATAACAGGGCAATGCTTCTAAGTCTCGAACATCACGGATAACTGCTAGCTTATTGACTAAGCTACACAACTCTTGCAGAAGAGATAGAAGCACAAACCAAGAGTGTCCGTCCTTGATCATTATTGTTGGTAGGTAAAGAATTTAGATCGATCATCTTGATCACTTCATCCATCTCTCCGAGTTTGGGGGCCATCAGCACACTGTAATACACATCCCAAGAAAGTACTATGGATGTATTATCATCTTTTTTATTCGGAAACTCAATGCAAACTGCAAATTAACATGGCACACCTATTGCGCCCACCAAGATGTCCAACATGATCCAAGCCAAGATAATGAAGAATCTGAAACAGTGCAAGCTTGAGTTAAATAAAGTAGTGACAAACAAAAAAGTAACTCCACAGAAAGAACCAGATGAACCATCAGCAACATATTCATGGATCTCACAAGATGCCCCATTTACAATATAACTAACCAACGTAATCCATATTCAAAAAGAAAATGATTTAGACGTTATGAAAGAGAGGGGGGTACTTTCAGCTATTTTGAAACGAAAATCCCGAACACAATATGCAAGATAGTCTTTCTGTAAAATTAATTAAAAAAACATCTTGTACTAGAACATCCAGATGTATCTGCTAGTTCAATAATGATCTCCACATATATAGGAAATAATTATTCTCGAAAAAGGAGTGTTAGTTGGAATTTGAAACATCAACTGAGCATGCTAACAAAACTGGCAATTAGAACGCAAATATAGTTTTGCAATGGAAGGATGACTATACATGTATGACCATAGAAAATAAAACTTAAGTAATTAGGTTGTAATTTGTGCTCTCAAAGCAGCCGGGAACATCTTATATGAAGACCAGTTCAATATGTACTCAAGAAGGAAAATCTGTTTACTTTAGCATCTGATTAATGGTAAAAATAGTGTATCAGTCTCGGCAAAAGCACTATGTCCTCACTAAACCAAGCAAAGCAAAAACAATGTTTTAGAAGCTGAGAAAAACCTAAGCAACGAGGCCTAAGCACTTTGGTCAAAAGCAAAACATGTAATAAAGAGCACTTCACATGCATAGCGAATTGCCACTTCATGATGCCTTTAAGACTGACAAAGTGAAGCGAGTTCAACGAGGTGTGCTCCATTCACTCACTTCTGTCTAACTTTCTATGCCAAGGCAAGCCCTTGGGAAGAGAAGCACTCTTCCTCTACTTAGGGCAATTGATCTGGATCTTTTCCTTCCAATGCTAACCAAAACTTAGATTGCCTTGGTTCATTGAAGGAACAACTTTTCATATAAGCTAAAACATAATTTGCTAGGGATAGGCATTTTCTGCATCACATGTCGAAGTAAATTAACCTTGATGAATTACACACATCAATAATAATAAGATGATGATGAAACCTAGACAAAACTACACAATTACAATGATGATGATGATGATTTATCAGGCTGAGCTGCGATTAAGTACAATAATTACTGCTACATTGTAAGACAGAAAGCCAGCAGTTGCTTCTCTTCTTCTGGTTGCTGCCACAGGGTATGCTCCTTTACTTTTATCATTTTGAGCAACTATTGTTCTCTTTGTTTTCTCTCAATTGATTTAACTAGTTCTTAGGAAAAGGTTTTAACAAATAAAGGGACAAATAGAAGGGAAAAAGAGATTACCAGAAGACTCCAGTCAGCACGACTAAGTTCATCACCCAAATGTCGAGATACATTTTGATCTACTTGGACAGTGTCTTTAACCTGCGGGATGAATTCCATAAGAAGCTAAGAACTTCAACTTTTCAACACCAATTACAAGCAAAGCAATTAAATCTTACACCTTAAGCAGCATTCTGACCTTAGACCTAGATGTAGATTACACCTCCATCCCCAAGATACCCGATCCAACGAATAACTGAAAGAATGGTATTTCACTAGCATGGCTGAAGACAATTTCTATGTTTTCGGAAATCAAGAATTAAAGAGAATAAATGAACAAACTACACAAGCAAAGAGGATAAAATAGCTACACCACCACAAGAGCAATAGGAGAGAAAAAAGAACTATTGAATAAGAATGCTTCAAATTCCTGGTATTAAAACAGACTTACAAAGAAACTGCTAACTCCATCATGCCTCGAAAACATTCCAGGAAACAACTTAAGCCATGTGTCGTCACCATGCATCACAAGTTTCCAACCAACTTTTAGAAATTGAACTGTGACAGGAAGAGAAATCATGGGTCATGTTAAGACATCTAATCTGGAAACCACTACATCAGTTGACAAGCTATAACTTAAAAGGGGACTTTCTTCTTTACAATATAGAATTTTAAGAAGATTTTCCAACTAACCAATTATGTTGTCATCCAGCAAAGCTTGTGTGTTGAAATTGAAGGCAACATCCAAAAATCCCCCAACTGCTCCAGAAACCATGGCCTGCAAGCACACGGCTACTGAGAAACCAACTTCTTGAAACAGGAAATTTGTCCAAAACTCATTCAGCTTACCTTCAAGCGAGGCATTGTGACAGTAGGAGGTGCAGCCTTTGCATGATAGCCAATTGCCCTCCCCTTACTCAATAAGGATTGAGTATATGGCATAGCTTCCTGGAAAGACTTCGGTGGAGGTTCACCATCTTTCCCAAGCACGAATTCGGCTGGAAGACCATCAATAACCTAAACAAATAGATTTTATCAGCAAAAAAAGGAAATCATGTTTCCAACCAGACATAGCCCTGAAGGATTTACAAGTAAAACATTCTCAGGCAAGATTAAACTAACAAAACCACTCACCATGAGTATTAACCGGTCAAATAAAGGAGGCACCAAAGATAATTCCTGCAGTTTTACCAAATTAAACACCATAACTTTTAAGGACAATAGAGCACTTCAGCATATCCAACGCAAAAGCAACAGAAAACCACATTAACATGTACACTGAAAAAACAACATGACATTCCTATAAACAATCTCAACAAGTTTCAAACTTTCAAGAACCTTAACAAATTTTGTAACATGCCAAACTGTATTCATAATTATACACAATGATATCAGTTATATATAGTACTTCATATAAATGAGATAACACAATTTACTACAAATATGATCTTCTTAGCCCAAAAAGAACAATCCGCCACCCCCAAAAAAGAAGAAATACACCAACCTGGTACAACAACAACAAAATTCTACAAAAATATGATCTTTTTAGCCCAAAAAAGAACACCCCCACCACCCCAAAAAAGACACCAACCTGGTACAAATATTTGAGCTGACTATCTGATAAATTGGTGGTATTCTGAAACTCAGCTGAATCTGCTCCAGGCGGATAAAAACTCTCCACCCCACTGAAGAAATTGAGGGAAAACAGAACAAAGAAGGGAAATCTCAATGCTTATTATACAATTTTCCAGAATACAAATGAAAATTCCAAGCTCTTACAATAATGAAATTCAAGAAAAGATTGGATTTTTAAGAAATGAAACTGAAAAAACAATTCTTTTTTTTGAGTACCTGAATCCAGAGAGTGCTGGTTTAACAGGGAAGAAACCAAGAACAAAGAGAGCAAGGCCAAATACTTGAATCAAAACTGCTAATACAGCAATTACTGTTAGCTTTTTACATGTTAATGAAGATGAATCCATTTTTTTTTCTTCTTCTTTCTCTTCACTTTGTGTATGTGTGTTTTATATTTTCAAGATCCTCAACTCTTGGGGTGAGTGGGTGTGGGGGAAGGAATTTGTTATAGAAAAAAATATATATTTAATTGGGGTAGGGGAGGAGAAATTGCGGAGAATATCGAGTTTGATAGGATCAAGAGGTTAATTTGAATATTCGATTATAAAAAATTACATTATTTATATATGAATGTAGAATGAGTATAAAATTCTTTTTAATTTTTTTTTTTGTCTTTCGTATTTTGAATTGTTAGTGATAGTTTTAATTCAACAAAGGATTATAAAGTGAAAAATGAAATTTTTGTCTAGATAATTCAAATTCACGTAGTTAACTAATGGAACTATTTATACTTTTTGGGCATAGAAAAATAGTTTATAATAATTATGATATGTTTATAATACTCACTTTTATTTATTTATTTGGTACACTTTCAATTTCACTATTTTACTTTTCAAAAATTAATTTAATTAATTTATGAAGCTAAATCAAATTAGATCAATTTAATATTTTTATCTAATTTAATTCTTCATAAGCGAGATATGAAAAGTAATATAAAATAGAGAAATTGTACTCAATGAAATTTAAAAAGAAATTGAATAGTCATTTTGCCTCACGATTTTAAATATTTTATAGTAATACCTTTGATAATTATAAAAACATGTCATTAAACTGAGACAGTAACTTATATCTTTCTCAACATATTAGTTAAAATATAATGTATATTTTATTTCATTTTTATTTCATGAAACATATTTCACTTTAACAGCTCAAATAACTAGGTCAACTCAATTAACAACTTAATTTCAATATCTAAAATTTTCCTTGCTTCCTTCCTACATTCCCCCAACCAAACGGATATTGAATAGAGTCTTCTAATCTTCGACTTCACAAACAAGTCAACTGTAAAATAGTCCAAAAAAACAAACCAAGGTAAATTAGCCAACAAGTATAGCGATGCTAAGATCGAGCGAATTATTCATATCAATTTTTTACCTCATATCGCCATCTTTTTTCTGCAAAGACCAATAATATTCTCATCGTATACGTAGTCCTTTATAAGCATAAGGTGACTTTTACGTATTTAATTTATAGATAAATTTGGTGCAAACAATATACCAGAGTATGTATATTCTATTCGAAGTTGTTGCACTTATTGTTTCTTCCTTTTTGCATTCAGAAAATCATTTTTCATTGCTTCTCCATCTTGTGAAGAAGCAATAAAAAATTCACTTTCTCCAATCTTCATGACCTTATACTTGAAAACATTGCACTCTTTCTCGTTATAATCCTTGATAGAATGGTTAGCTAATTCCATCAGTAACTCAACTCTGCCATTGATTACATGTATCATATATAAGGAGTCCGGAGCCTAAAGGGCAAAAAAAATTGTCAAAAATTCCAAAAGGGCACATCACTTTTTTTTTTAACCAAAAGGGCAAAATCGCTGCTGACGCAGCGATTTTCCTCTGACTAAATGACAAAATCGCTGCCCAAGCAGCGAG
>JAJOOS010004353.1:0-27906 GCA_029582725.1 Solanum chiquidenum | reverse complement strand
AATGAAATTTGACCAAACTTTTTTTAATGCAGACCACATGTCCTTAGCATCATCATACTATCGAAATTCTCTCACAATGTCATTATCCATGTTGCCCAGCAAGGTTATGCGAGCAAGAGAATTCTTCTTTTTTTCAAGCTTGATATGCCTCAAGATCTTTCACGTGTTGTGGAGTATCACCAGTTTCTAGAAGTGTCACAGACACATTAAGATCTTCAAGAGCCTCTTGCTCTTCTAGGACATATTGAATTTTTTTGCTCCATATTTCATAGTTATCACCTTTATTAAGCTCAACAACAATATTTTTTGCAGCAGCTCACATACTAATTTCAAGAAATATAACTACATGAGATAGTTATGTACAAAATTGTAGTCTAAATTCATAAACATAATAATTATTTAAAATAATTACTATATACAAAATTGTAGTCTAAATTCATAAACATAACAATTCATTAAAAATATTACTATGTCAGTATTCATTTCACATAGTTCAGAATCGAAAGTTCACTAAGTTCCCAATCATCATCTGAATTTCAATATGTTGTCAATCTAACATAATTATTTATCTAAACGAAATACGTATCTTAAATCACATATATTTAAGATTAAACAAGCATAAATTCTACAACAATTATAGAAACACTCAATGATATTAATAAAAATAATTAAACTTAAATCTCATACATGTACACATTAAGCATATGTTAAACACCACAATAAAAAAATGGTTAATGAAATACCAATGCAGCCACACAAAACATGATGTAAATTCAAAAAGAAAGTGTGGATCCTCTACCCCGCTGCTTAGCCACCAAAACAATTTTTTTTTAAAGTTAGTGTAAATTAATATACACCAAATTTTAAAAATAAAAACAAAAAACATAAACACTGACAGTAATTGTCATTTTTTTACACCATGCATCACTGTCAATACTAAGGTCGTTTGCCTTCTAGAGATTTTACAAGTTCTCCGCAAGTAAATTACTTATACTTTTCTACCCAAACTTCAATGTTTAGTTTTATTTTTAAAAAATATTCAAGCAAAAATAAAAGATTGATTTATTCGACACAAGAATAAATCGAGAACTTTTCATAAAAAATTGCTCCCAAAAATTTATAAAACTCGTACACATTTAAAGTGGCAATAATTCTGCTAATACGGTTATCATCATCTAAGTTGAAGAAAAAAATTAATTACAACAAAGGCTGAGAAGATTTTCTCTTAATTTAGATTGTAATGATAATGTTATTTCTATTCAACGCGGCATTTTATTCACTCAAAATAAAATACGGTGCACATACACATATAAATAGTGAAACTAGGAAACAATAACAATTTGTTTCACGCTAAAAAAAAAAAAATTATAAACAGAGAATAATTTGATTTCACCGAAAAACACCACCAAAAAAACTTTTAACATGTAGTAAATTAGGACTTTTTCAACACTGTGAATTTTCTTAAGAAAAAGAAACTAGGAAACAAATAATTTGGCTCTGATACCAATGAAGAATAAACTCAAATGCATAGTTTGGACGATCATTGAATTTGATTCACTAGTCTTATAGTGCAATTATATATATATAATCACAACCTATACCGAAATAGCCACACTCTAAAATTCTACATGTTATGGATGATTGTTCTCAATAATAGTAGAAGAATATTCAATCAACAACTTTTTGTTGCATGAAATTTTTTAGAAAAGAAGAAGATGAAGTTTTCTGTTTTTTCTTATACACGGAGAATTTTTTTCGAGGAATTCACAAAGACTTCTTTTTAATATCACGAAGTGACACATCGATTTGGGAGTCTCCTAACCATTGTGTTCTTTCTCTTTTCTTTTCTAATTAGAAATTAAATATATATATATATATATAACTAATTATATTTATTTATTTTCTTAATATGGATCCGAATTGACCCACATGGTGAACAGATCCAATTTTCTTCACTTCATAAGATAAAGTGTTATAAAGCAGTGGGTAGTTGTCACTCCCCGAGCCTACACCCTGGACGTGACCGGCACTCGAGAACCATTGATTGCCCCAAGAGAATCTTTGGCCAGACTTAACTCTTAGCGGAAGGCTTACTCATAACTAAAATAAATTGAAAGATAAACTTTACTCAACTGTCTCAAAGATAAACTCAGAATGTTTTAGAAATAAACATTCAACTAGCTAAAGAGGCAACTCAAGTCTCAACATGAACAACTGAAATGAAAAGACTCATGAACTATTATCTATCTATTTATGAAGCCTCTCATACTATGAGGGATTTCAGGATAAGACCCCTGATCATCCTAACAACTCAAATGACTGTAAGTAAATTAGGGATCCTCCAAAAGCAAGGAGGCTCACCAATAACTCTGGAACTCAACTGGATCAATGAAGTGCTAGATGTTGATCCTGGTTACCTGTATTTGCGTCTTAAAATATGCAGGCCAAATGGCGCCAGCACATAGAATGTACGAGCATGTGAGGGGAAATCTAAATATGACATAAGCTTGAACTGGAACTGATGAAACAACTTACCTCATCTCAAATCAAATCAACCTCATTTTAATATAAAAGTGATAGAAATAATGTGATATAAAGAAAATCTTTAAAACCTTAGACAACAACTCAATGTATTGGAAAATACAATATATATCAGTTTGTGTGCAAAATGCAAAATAAACTAAGTTTGGGAGATTCTCTAACTGACAACCATCACATGAGTTATGTGATGATACAACGTCTCGCCCACGTTGTATCCACTAGTCGGGATATAGAACTCCTCAACTAAGTGGATCCACTAGTCTATGCTAAAAAGCAATAAGGAATCATCTTAAAATTATGACCCTTTCTACCGAACTGAAGAGTCAAAAAGGCCCAAACCGTTTTAAATTTAAAAATCTCCCTAATTTCATACTTTTCGACTTTGAAACTTTCACAACTGCATATTTTCTTGCGTTCGTACTAGTTTTCTTACTTTTTGTATGGGATTTACAACTCGGAGAGGATTCTTAGATTCATTGCTAGCCTAGCATTTCAGATTTTTGACATATAAGATTGGTTTTTCGAACCCCATTTTACATTTTGTATAAATCGAATGTGTGATCATTTTATGGTTGTTCTTTGTGCTTAATGTTGATTTGTTGATTGTGTGGTGTTATGTTTACCCGTATTTAGTTTAAATCGTTGTTAATTGGCCTTGAATCATGAAATCTCGTGTCTAAGCATGTTAAAATTATTGGGATGTGTTGAATTTCTTGTGGGTCTAGTGAGGTGAAGTCTGATAACCCTGAACTATACTAATTTTTGGATTTTGCCCAATGATAGAGTGGTTGACGTCATTCTTAAGGGCAAAAGATGTCAACTGGTCAATTTTGGCCAAATCGGGGAAAGTCTGAGTACCCCGTAGGCATGGGTAGTATGGGTCTGAACCCAATTGCATGTAACAATTGTTTGATTTTTTTTCATAGGTTGCGGGTTAGATTTTGAAGGTCAGGGTAGAAATATGGCATGTTGAACTATTCGGCGTGGTTCACCTAATGACCCCTTAATCGCCTTTAAATTTTCTATTTTGTTGGTTTGAGTTCTGCAACTTTTGGCAATATGCCTCAGCTCACCGAGTTCACTCGGCAACCCACCGAAAGTCCCTTTTGATCGCCCTTCTGCGCCCCTAATTCCTAAAATTGTTCTGTAACATTCGGTTAACCATTTCTAGTTCACCGAATGGTGTCGAAGATCCACCGAATGGCCCTGGACATCACTGACCTGTGCTTATTTTTGAATGATTTTACTCTGGAACTTTCGGCGAGCCCGACTTGGCTCGCCAAAGGTATTCGGCAACTCACCGAACGGTTCAGTGAGTCTTTCTGTGCAGTTTTCCTACGTTGATTTTTTTTTCGAATTGCATCTAAATTGTGTTTTTTTTGTTTTGTAGAAATGGCTAGACCTAAAGTTGAAGGAAGGAATCAACCACCCCAAAACTGGGCTCGAGGGATAGTTATCAATGAGGAGGTTGCAGCCTCCCGGTCCTCGGCTACTAAACTTCCTCCAAAAAGGGGGAAGGGAAAGGGCAAAGACCCAGTTCACCCCACATTAGTGGAAGAGAGCTCCAACAGTGAGGGAGTCTACGCCACTCACCTCACTACTTCTGAGAGTGAGGGACACTCTAAGGGTAGTTCTCCGGCTTCCATCTCTAAGCCAGAAAAGGACCAGCTCCTATAGGCTAGGAGATCGGAGCTACACTCCAAGTCCAAGAATGATCCGTCTAGGATCCCAGTGCCTTCGACGCCTCCTGCTCCTCCTGCTCCAGCTCAGACTGTAGTGCATTCCCCTTCGCCATTTCAGGTTCCTCCACCCCGATCAATCAATTGTTTAAAGGCTGAGGGTTTGAGTACTATTCTAGAAGAGAAGTGGTTGTCTACCAATGGTTTGGTAGACCGGTATCCCAAAATATGGAACACCTTAAAGTTCCACAAATTTGAAATCTTCACAAAGCCTCGAGGCCCATACATTCCTACTTGGGCCGGTAATTCTACTTGGCATATGGGGAATTGGTACCGAAGGGGAAGAAAAAGGCTAGTGCGTTAAAGCTGGTTGACTTTGTAGTAGTTCAGGGGAAGAAGGTGAAGTGTAGCAGCTTGGATATTAATAAGGCACTTGGGTGTTCACGGGACTTCATGCATGACTACATTGTCCTCATCAAGAAGAAGACCCTAGATGATCTAAAGGGTTGGTTGGCACCCCTAATTTCTGATATGACACCGAGGTGGATCAAGGTCAGTGCACTAATTTAGAAGAAGGACCTAAACGTGGCTGCCAGATACTGGTTTGAGTTTATTAACAGCACCATAATGCCTTCGCAGAATGAGTCAATCCTCCGACATCCGAAGGCTGCATGTCTAGGTTCTATTATGGATCGATAGAGATTGAACTTGCATCTTCTCATTGAGTAAGAGATGGCCATGAGGGCCAAGAAGAGTCAGACCTCTCTTCATTTATCGATGTTAATCATCGAGCTGTGCAGACAGGCCCATGTACCTATAATTGAGAAGACAGATGTGGAAGTGACTCCCACTTCCTCTACTAGCATCTGATGGATAGAGGTTGAGTACATGCGGGATGAGGCCGATAGGAGGAGAGTTTTACCGGTAGATACATTTGTAGTAGTTGACGTTGAAATGTTGTTGACCGAGGCAATACTTCCTCCTCAGGCCAGGTATATCTGACCCCTCTACTTTTGCAACCCTTAGTTCATCTGTTGTACCCCCTCTTTCTATTGTTGTTGTTGCTACTGCTTCCCAACCCCCTATCACCCAAGCCATATTGTACAAGATGGGCTATCTAGCCCAATCTAGTAATGTGCGTGCCTCCCGGGTTGAGGTTGATGTGTCTAGGATGATAGAGCGGGCAATTGTTGCTGCCTTGGCCCCAATTAGGGCTGAGATGACAGAGCATCGGGACCTGATTGATGGCCACCAACTTGCACTAGATGCCCTGGTTGTGAGGGTAGAGGCATGTTGCTATTGTGACGACCTTAAAAGCCGATGTTGCTAGGATGAAGAGAGATGTGTACGAGCTGAAGCCCATAGACCAATCGATGTTGTTTGGCAAAATCGAGATTTCTAACGTCCCGAGTACAGATATCCCAACCAGTTCAGAGATTCCTCCAGCTACTACGACCAGAGATGTTGATAGAAAGGACACAGTTGTTGAGTCTGAGGCTAAGACAGATGAGGAGGACCTCGGTGTTAGAGACACAGCCATGTATGATGATTTGACAGATCTTGAGGGAGCCATGGTTGAGACAGTTGTGCGGGATTCTTTGAGGGAGACGTCTATGGTAGGCTCAAGTGGAGCCAAGGTTGCTGATGTGTCGGGCACTGATGCCCAGACATATGGTGTCACCGACATGCACAGTTCACCCCAGTCTTAGCCTGGCAGGATGACCCTTTTTACTCCATTTCTATTTTTTGTTATACTATTTTATTATTTCTTTGCATTTGAGGATAAGTGCTAGACTAGTTTGGTGGGGGTGAGGTATTTCTATCTCTTTTAGGTTATTTTGTGGATATTTATTGTTTTGTTCTGTGAATGGTGAATCGTATTTTTTGTTTATGGTGTTGATCTATTGTGCTTGTCCGTTGTTTTGAATTGCAAACGGTTTTGAACCAATTTTTAAAATTTTCCCCTTCTTGATGTGCTTGGTTGTGGTTGTTCTCTTGCAAATTTGAGTGTCGATTTTGATCAATACTAATGACTTGAATAGTGCTTTCAATTGAATGATATGAGTGTGCAACTACAATGAGGCAAATCGAGTTGCATAGGTCATATATGAACTCCTAGCATCTCGTAGTGACTAGATGATTGTTAAGTCGTTCTCTTGTGATTATCATTGCTCGTTGGTTGAAGATTGTTGATTCTTGTTTGATAATTATGTCAAATGCCATGTGTGGTGAGGTTGTCTTGAATATTGTGCTTGATGATGCCTAGAACCTGCCCCGTTAGTCCAATTTATTGATTGAAGCAAGCGATTGAAATGATCTTAGGCACAATTTATTAAGAGTGAACTAACAATTGACATTACACCTCTTTGGAGCCACCTTGTGAGAAGTGTGAACCTAGTTTGGCACCCTTTTAAGCCTATCCTTTTCTTTGGAAGAAACTTGGACAACTTTAACCTCTTTGTCCCATAACCTATAACCTTCATGAAGTATTGGTTTGTTTGAATAGCTAACTTAGGCCAAAAGCCTAAGTTGGGGTGTGGTGAAAAAGAAGGAAAATCCAGGAATGTGAAAAATCCGCCTTCAAAGGATCATGATAAAAAAGATGGAACCCGTCCATATAAAAAAATGAAAAAGATTGAAAAAGAGAAGAGTTTGTGAAATAAAGTTTGTGAAAAGAGAAAAAGAAATGGTGTATCCAATGAGTCATGCTTAAATGAATAAAAGGGTGGATTGTGAACATCATAGAATGTGAAAGAGAAGGATAAAAGTGATCTGCAGGCCATACTTCATGAAGGTAGAAGTCACTAAACCAAAATGATCATACATTTACACTCAGCCTCGTTACAAGCCTTGAAAGACCTTTGTGATCTTGAGTGAGCTGAAAATAATGTTGATTGGAAAATAAGGGCAAGCCTATGGGTAGAGTCATGCATATGTTCATCTTTGAGAGTGTGAGAGTTGTATTTGATTCTGAAATTATAATTTGTTGATGAACTTTGTGTGAGCATTGATATACCGTGAGTTTATGGTATTTTAATACATTTCACTTAAGAATCGTGTGTGTCTAGAGCCATTTTATATTGGTATTAATGTGTTTTTATTTCGTTTTCAGGAAATAAGTTCGGACGGGGAAGTTAGGAGACAACTGAAGAAATGTTGCAGAAATTGCCACCTACGGACATGACCTACGGATCGTAGGTCCAGTCATGTTCCGTAGGTGCAGGGCGTAGATTGATGGGAAAGGCTTGAACAAACAATCAGGGAAATTTTGACTAAGTGTGGAACCACGATCATGATCGATAAACCGTAGTTTGACCTACGGGTCGTCCTGCAGGTCCGTCAACTGAATCAGAGAAGGTGTTCCAGTACCTGATTTTTATCAAACTAAGTATGAGACCACGGAGGGGGATTAACGAACCGTGGATCGAGTCACGGTCCGTGTTGTTGAGCCGTCATTCGTTACTGAGAGTTGGAGTTCCAAGCTTCTGAAAAATTTCCTAAGTCCCAAACCACGGAAGGGACCTACGGACCGTAGGTCAATCCACGGTCTATAGGTCAGTGTCGTCCACTGCAACCGCATCCAGAAACTTTATTTCCTTATTTCATTTCCTTTTTATTTGGGACATGTTTTTCTATATATAGGGCATGTAAACCTCATTTTTGGAGGTTAGACATTATTATTTTAGTTCTAGTTTTTGGCTTTGGATATTAACTTGTAACTTTACCAATTCTTCATTTCCTAAGTTCATTTTGAAGATTTTGGCTTTGAAATTCAAGTTGAGATTCTGGGTTTATTCTTCTCATTACGTAAGTTCATGATTTCTTCATCTTAAGATATGAATTGTGTTCTTGATACTATGGGTAACTAAATCCACAACTAGGGTTGTGGGAACCATGAGCGATTAACAATGTATGAATAGTAACTAAGTAATTCTTGAATAGTGTTATTGCATGCATTGATCATTCTTTCGTTTAGAAGTCTTTTTAGCGGTTGTAAACGTTAGAACTCGCCTTGTTGCTACTTGCCAGACCGAGGAGGTAGTTAATAAGAAAAGAATTTTCAACATAGATTTAGTGTGATACTATATAATAGTCTAATGTCAATTGGTGTGAGGGTGAAAACTAAGTCATACATTGATGTGATGTCTAATATGAGGTCAAGGTAAGGGTTAGTAAATTATACACATGTAGCCGGACCAAGGTGCGGGGTGAAATTCTCTAGTTGCCAGACCAAGGAATTAGAGATACCTAACTTATCACTTTGCATGTAATACACTAGGAAAGGATTACTATTACTAGGAATACCGCATTATGAGCTTATGGGGAACACGTACACCCTAGTTACTTTCTCTCATTGATAACAACAAAGTTTGAATCATGCTCACTTGTTACTTAACTACAATCAAGCATTTGCTTCACAAATCCCCCCCCCCTTTACTTACTTGTTTCGAAAATACATTGACTAAAAGAATATAATCGTAAGTTAAGTTTAAGTCTAAACCATATTCCTCGTGGGATCGACTCCAACCTCCAAGTTGTGTTCTTTACTTGATAACGATCGATTATACTTCTTTAGGGAGGTGTAATTTGAGCGTATCAAATTTTGGGGCCACTGCCGGGGAATAAGGCTTTTAGATTAAGTTTAACTACAGTATTGAACTTTAGTCAAATATTTCCTAATTTTACTTTTTGTTTTGTTTTCGTTTCTCTCAAGTTCCTACTCTCGTGTATGCCAAGTACACAAAGCCAAGGTGAACCACTTACTCCCTACGATCCAGAATTGAACAGAACTTTGTGAAGAATGAATAACCAAGGAGTCCCAGTCAATCATATCAGAGGAAATTTGGGTGATGGGGTGGAGTTGCAGCCTCCGAGGGTTGGTGATGAGAATAATCAGGTTCAGGGTGAGAATCTGTTGGGAGATGCATTGAGGGTACATGTTCCACCAGGACCAAGACTGTGTGATAATTATAGGGTCAACTTTAACGCTGTTGAATCTGAAGGACCTATTGTTCTACCTCATCTACCTTCGGGGCATACATTCGTGGTGACTAGCAGTCTGATGCAGATTCTTACAGCGAGGGGTTTGTTCTCTGGTTTGGCATCGGAGGATCCACATGGGCACATGGCCAAGCTGACGAGTGTTTGCAAGAGTTGCGTGGGTCGACCAGAATTGGACATGGATGTCATTGGATTGAGAGTATTCCCTCTATCATTGACTGGCGATGCTGCTGTGTGGTTTACTGAGCTTCCTTATAACTCAATCTACATATGGGACCAATTAAGTGATGTGTTCTTAGCAAAATATTTTCCAGTGTCAAAGAAGTTGAACCAGAAAGATAAACTCAACAACTTCGTATCACTACCTGGAGAGTCTGTGAGTAGTTCTTGGGACAGGTTCACTGCATTCATAAGAGGTGTCCCAAATCACCGCATTGATGATGAGTCACTGAAGGAATATTTCTACCGAGGTCATGATGATAATAGTAAGGCGGTGCTTGATACTATCGCTGGAGGTTCATATGGTGAGTGTACTTTTGAGCAAATTGCTGAGAAACTGGAGAAGATTTCCCTGAACAATAAAGCTTGGAGCACTAGAAAGTCAGATACTGGGAGAAATACATTTGCAGTTCAAGCTACAACTAATCAAGCTGCCAACGATGTCCATGAGGAGATGGCTCATATGAGGACCGAACTGGGGTTGGTGTTGAAGCATGTGAGCGGAGGTACTGAAAAGATAAACGTTATGAATTATTTGACTAGAAATCCACCACCAGTTGAGGAGTGCTACTATGAAGAGGAAAATATTGGCGCCAAGGTCAAGGAAAATAAGGTTGAAACTATGGAAACTACAATCGAGAGGATCAATATGTCCGGGATGGGAACTACAATCGCGACAACAACTACAATCGGAACAACTATGGTAACAGAAATGAGAGGGTAGGGCCCTATATTCCTTCTCAGGATTGGGAATTTGGTAATAAGGAAGTTGGGGGTAGTATGTCACGAATTGAGGATATGATGCAGAAGATGATGAAGAGGTTTGATTCGACTGATGAGAATGTGAAGGAGATGCGAAATGACTTGTCTGGTCTTGGTCAAAAAGTTGATGCCCATGTAGTGTCGATCAAGCAACTTGAGCAGCAGTTGAATCGGTTGTCTACTACAGTGAACCCACATCAGCCTGGCACACTTCCTAACAACACCATCCAAAATCCGAAGAATGATGGGCATTGTATGGCAGTCACTACTCACGGGGGTAAGCAGACCATTGATCCACCTATTTCGTCTGAGGTTGAAATTGAGGTTAGTAAAGAAGATGATGTGATTGAGGTTACTGGAGAGTCCGAGAATGCGACAGAGAAGGAAGTGGAGATAACCCAAAGTTGTTCCCATGCCTAGACCTCCACCTCCCTTCCCACAGAGGTTAGTGAAGAAGACTGAAGAAGGCAAATACCACAGGTTTATTAGAATGTTGAAGCAGCTTTCCATCAATGTTCCATTGATAGAAGCTTTGGAGCAAATACCTGGGAACGCAAAATTTATGAAAGATTTGGTGACAAAGAAAAGGGTTGTGAGTTTCGAAGATGATGTTAGGTTGCAACATTGTAGTGCTATTGCTACAAGGTCCCTTGTGCAGGAGAAGGAGGATCCTGGTGCTTTCACTATTTCGTGTACCATCGGGTTGTTGTATTTTGCTAAGGCGCTATGTGATCTGGCTGTTAGCATTAATATGATGCCACTGTCTATTTACAAGAAGTTGGGTTTGGGAGATCCAAAACCGACTGCGATGCGGTTGCTCATGGCTGATAGAACTATGAAGAGACCCATTGGTATGCTCCATGATGTACTAGTGAAACTACAGTCGTTTATCTTTTCGACGGATTTTGTGATTCTTGACTGTGATGTTGATTTTGAGGCTCCCGTCATTCATAGGAGACCATTCCTTGCCACTGGGAGCTCTTTGGTTAATATGGAAAAGGGCTGATGAAGTATAAACTGAATAATAAAGAGGCAACTTTCAATATCTGTAGGTCTATGAAGCAGAGTAGTGAGCTCAAATCGGTATTTGTGGTGACGCATATTATAGAGAATGGTTCTGAGGTGCCTATTGAAGAGAGGTTGGGTGTTGATGCACTAGCAGCGGTAATGATGAACTTTGAGAGTGGTGGTAATGAAGACTATGATGAATTGGTCGCCGCACTTGATAGGTTTGAATTCCGTTCAAAACCAACAAGATTAGAGTTAAAAATGAAGAATCGCGACTCTCCACCTGTTAGACCGTTTATTGAAGAGGCTCCAAAATTGGAACTTAAGGCTCTACCAACACATTTGAGGTATGTATTCTTGGGGAGAGATGGTACTTTACCGGTCATCATTGCGGCAGATTTGAACGTGACACAAGTTGAGGCATTGGTTTTCGTGTGGAAGAGATTCAAGTGGGCTATTGGGTGGACTAGAGCGGACATTATTAGGATTCCTCCTAGTATTTATTCTCATAAAATTCAACTCATGCTGGATCACAAGCCTAGTAATGAGCACTAGAGAAGATTAAATCCTCATATGCAAGAGGTAGTTAAGAAGGAAATCATCAAGTGGTTGGATCCTGGAGTTATTTATCCAATTGTAGATAGTAGCTGGGTATGTCATGTTTAGTGTGTGCCCAACAAAGGTCGGATTACTGTGGTACCTAATGAGAGAAATGAGTTTGTTCCGATGCGGCCTGTGACTGGATGGAGAGTTTGCATGGACTACCAGAAATTAAATGCTTGGACAGAAATGGACCACTTCCCTATGTCGTTCATGGATCAAATGCTGGACCGACTTGCTGGTAAGGGTTAGTATTTCTTTCTTGATGGTTATTCGGGCTACAATCAGATTTCCGTAGCTTCGAAAGATCAAGAGAAGACCATATTCACTTCCCTTATGGGACTTTTGCCTTCAAATGGATGTCATTTCGGTTGTGTAATGCTCCAGCGACCTTCCAGCATTGTATGATGTCAACATTTTCTGATATGGTTGAGGACACTATTGAGGTATTTATGGATGATTTCTCTGTGGTAGGTGACTCTTTTGATTATTGTATGGATCATTTGGCCGAGGTGCTTAAACGGTGTGAAGAATGCAATCTTGTGCTCAATTGGGAGAAGTGCCACTTCATGGTGAAAGAAGGGATAGTTCTGGCTCATCGGATCTCTGATAAAGGTATTGAGGTTGATAGAGCGAAAGTTGAGGTAATAGAAAGCATCCACAACCTATCTCTATAAAAGGTGTTAGAAGTTTTCTTGGGCGCAAGGTTCTATAGGAGGTTTATCAAGGAATTCCCCAAAATTGCACACCCTTTGTGCAAATTGCTCAAAAAGGAGTGTTGGTTTGAGTTTGATGATGCTTATCTGAGAGCATTTGGAGAGTTGAAAGAAAAGCTAGTTTTTGCACCTATCATTATTTCACTGAATTGGGGGGCAACCGTTTGAAGTGATGTGTGATGCAAGTGGAGTGGCGCTTGGTGTGGTATTTGGACAGAGGCAAGAGCAGATTCTTTATCCGATTTACTATGCTAGCAAAGCACTAAATATGACTCAGAAAAACTATACAGCGACTAAATAGGATCTTCTTGCAGTGGTTTTCGTATTCAAGAAATTGCGTTCCTTCTTGCTTGGTAGTAAGGTCATTGTGCATACTTACCATTATGCATTAAGGTATTTGATGGCTAAGAAGGATGCAAAATTGAGGTTGATTAGATGGGTGTTGTTGCTGCAAGAGTTCGACTTTGTGGTGAAAGATAGAAAGGGGACTGAAAATTAGGTTGCCGATCACTCGTCCAAATTTGAGGAAGAAGCTATGCTCAAACTTGGTGATAGGGCTTAAATTAATGATGCTTTTCTGGATGAACAATTATTGGCTGCTTCTCATGATCTGATTCCTTGGTTCGCAGACTTTGCTAACTACTTGGTAAGAGATCTGGTGCCACCGGATTTGCCTTTTCACCAAAGGAAAAAGTTTATGCATGATGTAAAGAAGTTCTTTTGGGATGAGCCTTACTTGTACCATAGTTTTGCGGATGGGATTATTTGTCGTTGTGTGCCCGAGGTCGAGATGTTGAGTATAGTAGAGGTGTGCCATTCATCGCATGTTAGTGGGCATCATAGTCGTATTCGGCCTGCGCATAAAATTTGGAATGTGGGTATTACTGGCCTACCATCCACCAAGATGCTTATGCTTTCGCCAAGTCGTGTGACCGTTGCCAAAGAGAATGAGGAATTTCAAAAAGGCAAGAGCTTCCTATGAATTCAATCTTGGTAATAGAGTTGTTTGATGTATGGGGCATTGATTTTATGGGTCTATTTGTGAGTTCACATGGGATGAAGTGTATTCTTGTTGCGGTTGATTATGTGTCAAAGTGGGTGGAAGCAATTGCGCTTTCCAACAATGAAGGTAAAAGTATCACCGTATTCCTGAAGAAGAACATCTTCTCCAGATTTGGTACACCTAGGGCGATTATCAGCGATGGAGGTTCCCACTTTTGTAATAAGTTGTTCAAGGCACTACTTGAGAAATATGGTGTCCGCCAAATGTGGCCACTCCTTATCATCCGCAGTCTAGTGGGCAAGTTGAAGTGTCCAACAGAGAGATCAAGAAGATTTTGGCTAAGACTGTGAATACTAATAGAACTGATTAGTCAAGGAAGCTTGATGATGCTCTATGGGCCTATCGCACCACACTCAAGACTCACATAGGTATGTCGCACTACCAACTTGTATGTGGGAAGTCTTGCCATTTGCCGGTAAAGCTAGAGCATAAGGCTATGTAGGCACTAAAGAAGCTAAATTTGGATTCGGGTGTCGCATCGAATCAAAGAATGAGTGACTTGAATGTGCTTGATGAGTTTTGCCTAAGAGCTTATGAAAGCTTAGCCTTGTGGTGGCAGACGCTTTGAGTCGAAAAGCGGTAAGTATAGGTAGTTTAGCTTGCTTAAGTGTAGCCAAGCGACCTTTGGCTAAAGAAATTTAGACTTTAGAGTCTAAGTTCATGCAATTGGGCGTCTCAGAAAGAGGTAGGGTGTTATCTAGTATTGAGGTAAGGGCCACATTCATTAAGGAGATCAAGACCAACCAATTTTAAGATGAGAATTTGGAGGAACTTAGAAAGAAGACTGTGATGGGTAAGACACAAGAGACCACTCTTGATGTGGATGGTGTGCTAAATATCAAGGGGAGAATATGTCTTCCTAGAGTAGATGACTTGATTGAGAAATTATTGGCAGAGTCTCATGGTTCGCGATATTCTATTCATGCGGGTGTGACCAAGATGTATAGAGATCTGAAGCGAATTTATTGGTGGTCGGGCATGAAGAAAGACATAGCGGAGTTTGTAGCGAAGTGTTAAAATAGTCAACAAGTGAATTATGAACATCAAAGGCCTGCAGGTTCACTTCAAAGAATGCCAATTTCGGAATGAAAGTGGGAAAGAATAGCCATGGATTTTGTGGTTGGTCTTCCCAAGATATTGGAAAAGTTTGATTCTATTTGGGTAGTGGTTGTAGATTGACTAAGTCAGCCCATTTTATTCCTGTAAAAATAGATTATAATGTTGAACAATTCGCTAAAGTTTATGTGCAAGAGATGGTGAGGTTGCACGGGGTGCCCCTTTCTATCATTTCATACCGTGGTACCCAATTCACATCCAAGTTTTGGAGCAAATTGCATGATGAATTGGGCACACTACTCACTTTTAGTACAGCTTTCCATCCACATACAGACGGGCAGTCAGAGAGGACTATTCAAGTGTTCAAAGACATGTTGAGGGCATGTGTGCTTGATTTTGGAGGGCATTGGGATAAATTCATACCTTTATGCGAGTTCTCCTATAATAATAGTTATCACTCAAGTATTGATATGGCACCATTTGAGGCATTATATGGGAGAGGATGTAGATCACTCATAGGATGGTTTGAGCCTAGAGATGTGAAACCATTGGGGTTGATTTAGTGAAGGATGCTCAAGATAAAGTTAGGAGTATTCAATCTAAACTTCTAGCAGCCCAGAGTAGACAAAAAGAAGTATGTGGATCATAAGGTAATAGACATGGCGTTTCAATCCGGTGAAAATGTTCTTCTTAAGGTATCACCCATGAAAGGGGTGATGATATTTGGTAAGAAGGGTAAGCTAAGTCCTAGATACATTGGTCTATTTGAAATTCTTGAATGTGTGGGACCGGTGGCGTATAGATTAGCTTTACCTCCTAATTTATCAAGTGTTTATCCGGTATGTCATGTATCCATGTTGAAGAGGTATCATGGTGACAGGGATTATATCATTAAGTGGGACTCAATTATGTTAGACAAGGACCTCCAATATGAGAAGGAATCGGTTGCAATTCTTGATCGTGATGTGCGTAAGTTGAGGACCAAGGAGATTAAGTCTATGAAAGTTCAATGGAAGCATTGTCTAGTTGAGGAAGATACTTGGGAAATCGAGAGAGGCATGCGAGACAAGTGTCCCCAATTGTTCATCAATGTAGGTACTACTTCTTTCCTTCCTTAGCCTATTTTCCTATGTTTTGTCACTCGGGGACGAGTGATGTGTAAATTGGTATCTACTGTAACGACATGTTCCCGTCATTATAGAAAAGTCAACGGGGGGAAATTGGGCCGAAAAACTTTTTTGTAGTATTTCGATTTTCCCAACCTTGTCCAGATTTGGATGAAATTAGAGTCTTTGAGGTGTAGGGAAATCTGGTCACAATCGAGTGAAGTAATTATGATTTTGATTACATGAGTAGTTAGATAACTTGTTAAGGAATCCGTACGACTTCACGGAATTAAATTCAGGCGAGTAGAACACCTGAAATCGATCTTAGCGTAAAGGGTATTTACTGAGCGTCGTGGGTTAGAGGTGTGTTGTGAAATAGGGATTTTAGAATTCTTTAAATAGCTCATTGGTTCGAGAATGCCGCCTTGGCGCTACTTTTTGCGGCTTTGGCGAGGCCGCTGTGGCGGGGTAATGGCCCCTATGATGGGCCCGACGCGACTTAAGGTCGTTAATAAATCCCTAAACGACCTTATTTGGCACTTTTCAATTTTTAGAGCTAAGGAATGAACCCCAGGCGACTCCTACTCATTTTTCACCATTCTTGATGCTAAAGGTAAGCTTTTCACTCCCCGAATCTATTTTTCAATCCGTAGAACGTAATAGAATGGGTGAATATTGATGGGGGTGGGTTTTGTTATAGATTCTATGGTGGAAACAACTCTAAATTGGATATTTGGGATCATGGGTTTGATCTAGGGTTCATAGAATTGTTAGTAATCTGAGTAATTAATGATTGTTTATTGATTCCCGTATTATATTGATTGTTTGTAGACCAATAATAAGCAGAATGAATCTGAAAAGGGAAGAATGAAGTTTATTAGGGTTTCAAGCTTGTTTCGAGGTAGGTGATTTTTGTGATTCTATGATTAGGTGATGTATGCTTGTTCTTTCTTCATTATGATACTTGTATATGTATGAATGTTGCAATGTTGATCACACTTGTTGTAAATGAGATAGATAGTTGATGAATGCCATGAAATCATGACTTAAATGTATGATCTTGATGATATACTTGTGATTGTGATTGTGGTATGTGAATGGGATCGGTTGCCACGTTTCGGCATAACTAACTTGGATCGATTGCCATGTTTCGGCATAAAAATGGGATCGGTTGCCACGTTCCGACATGCTAACTGTTTGGGTTTGGGTTCCATGAGAGGACCAATGATTTGACATAAAATGTGAAGTTGTTCGTTGTTCGTAAATGTTGATAATATTGTATATGTTGATATATATACATGTGATTATAATGTTGTTTGACTTGTTTATGTTGCACTAGTGGGATAGCCGTGTGATCCTACCAGTACACAACTCCTACCAGTACACTGTGGTTGTGTACTGATTCTGCACTTGCTCTTATTTTTGTTAAGTACAGGGTATCTTCAAGCGGCTATTGACAAACCTCGCTTAGAAGATCAGTGATCGTCGCTTCGAATTCAAGGGTGAGCCAATTCTTCCGGGCTGCCATGGAATTCTCTTTCGTCTATGCCCACCAATTCTGGACTTAGAAAAAAAAATTAGCTAGTTGATTAGTTCATTAGTTGGGGTTGCATCCCTTCTTCTTGTTTAGACTTGGTCCATTTGTTAGATGTTTTGGTACATTGACTTTCAGGTTCTAGGTTATTCTTCCGCATTGTTAATTATTATTGTTTGATTTTTGTTAGAGTTTATGGGAACTCTATTTTTATTTCCTTAGTGTTTGACTTAAATGTCTTAGTTATTGCTTTAGTTGCTTGGTTTGGGTTGTAGTAGTGGTTCTCCCACCTGAGAGTTAGTGTGGGTGCCAATCACGACGGTCTGGGTCGTGACATTTGGTCTCGGGATGGTTTTTAAAAAAAAAAAAAACCAATCCAAATATAGTCGGGTTTTTTTTCAATTCCAAACCAAGTCACCACTAGTCGGATCTTTTTTTGTTTGACTCAATTTGCGGTTTGATTCGGTTTTCGGTTCGGTTTTGTACACCCCTACTGTTGTTGATGTATGGGTTGGATAATGGGTTTCTTTGGTATTGAGAATGGGCCTGTTTCATTGAGCTGGAAAGTAATGGGCTGATATGGAATTGTTGGGCTGCTGAAAAATTAGAAAAGGGTCCAAATCTTGGTCTAAGTTAAGGAGTTAAGGTGAGGTTAAAAGGGTTAGATTTGCAAATACAAAATGGCTAAATGGATTGCAATTATAGCCACATAAAATTCAAAACATAGCCGAATTGAGTTAATTTAGTGAATCCGACTAAAATTTAAACACGATGAATTAAGATTAATTAATTAGCAAGCTTCTTAAATTGACAAAATAAAATAATTAAACTAAATAACTTAAAATTATAAATATAAATTAAATTAAACTAATTTAATTGAATATTTAATTAAAATAAAATCTTTTTGAAATTATATTTGAATATTCATAAAATATACTAATTATATATATAATTATATAGAAACAATATACATTATTTGAAAATTATAAAAAGTCACAAATCTATTTAAAATAACTTGCAAACTATATTATTATTTTTTGAAATTTTATAAAACTAATTATTTTAAGTCGTTTGAAATTGAAGAAACTCGATGATTAATCTATAATGTGGAGGTCCAAAATTGGGAGTCAAACCCTAACAATTCAATAATATACCACTCACAAGGCCCTACACTTACAGTCCAATAGTCACAAATCAACAATCAAAAGAATTAAGTAGGTCAATCTCAATTTCAAGTAGATATGTCACACGCAACAAGTGCATAAGTAACAAATAATAATAAAGTCACATATAAACATCAAATACAACAAGTCTCAATAATCAATCTCTCACCAGAACCATTTTCCATTGGCACAATATCACTTGCCGGAACCATTTCCCATCGGCGCTATATCAAATCACAAGTCGAAACCATTTTCCATCAACTTTACATCACATCACTAGCCAAAACTATTTCCCATCGGCTATATATTAAATCACTAGCCGAAACTATTTCTCATCGGCTTAATAACAATCAGCGGTAAAGACCTCGGCATGATAATAATCACATGCAAAGACCTTGACATCATAACACTCACCGGCAAATACCTCGACGTCATAAACACTTGCCAGAAATGACGTCGGCATCAAACTATCACATGTCTCTTCATGAGGTTCAATAATTAATGCACACAAGCAATACCACACCACAGGGAAGAGACAAGAATTCCCACAATTCAAGTCCACTTTCATGCTATCAAGTAAATCATCAATTAATCAACAAGAGGTTATAACAAGGAAATTCACAAACTTCATGATCATCACATAGCCTTTTCATTTAAACCCATTTTATTCGTTAAGAGTTACCAAGTGGACAACTAACCCTTCACCTCATTCCCATTACTCCCAATACACAAGCAACAAAGGGAATACACGAACTCTACTAGAATACAAGGTTTAGGAGATTGCTTCCCTTAAATCAATCAGTGATCTCTCCAATAGTTGAGTCTTACCCTTCGGAATCACTTCTAAAGCAAACAATATATATCAAAGTAAGTATTCACAATCATTTTCTGAAAACCATAATACCCACATAAATTCTCTTGAAAACTGGGTCAATCAATAAAAAATCCAACTTTGAAAATAGGGTTTAAATCTGAAACTTAGTACTTGAAAATGATGTTTAAGGCTTTAGAAAATTATTAGTGAAAACCATTTCAAAAAAGGATTAAAACCACTTCAAAATCACCATTTTACATCAAAACTCAAGTTCTTTAAACACTTTGTCATTTTCCAAATCAAATCTCAAATTATTATGTTAGGATTCGTAAACAGGCAAAGGAAAATGAAGTTTAACGATCATAAAATCTTACCCAAATCATTCAGCACAATGACACCTTTTCAAAATCACCACAAAGGATTCCCCAAGCTCAAAAATGAAAAATGGGACTTAAACCCCAAAAAAGGCAGGCAAAACCCCCTCTCTTATGTTAAAAAATCGAACTTAGGTTTGCAAAAGTAAACCCCGTGAAAGTGGGGACCTTTGCTTTCGTGAAACCAGGGTTTGCTTTTGCGAACATCATGATCGCGACCCATGTTTTTCTTTAGCAAACCCCGCCTAACTGAGAGCATTTTCTTTTGGGACTTGTGTCTCATTTTTGCGATCCTCGCGATCATGAAGCACCTTTCGTGAAAGTGAAGCACATCAGTACCGAAAAACTAGCCAACTCTCAAGACATCGAAAGGACCCTCGGAATTCGTTCAGAACCCCGTAAACTCAAACCATGTATGCAAATCAATATTATCCAATTTTCTAGACTAAATGGAACCATTAAAACAAGAATCTAAGGTATCCTTTACCCGACATTGGTGAAAACCTCAAGAAACCAATTGAACACAACAAGAAACTAACTGAACATCTAAAAAGGCTAAATCAAGCTAGAGAGCTCTCAAAAATCAACCAAGACCGCGTCTAGTCCTTAAATCATCTTCTGAATCCAACGGAACTCTCAGAATTTCAATTAGAGCAACAGAACCTTGAATTAGGAGGAGCTTGACTTAAAGATTAGGGTTTAGCTCTTAGTTAACTTCAATTTTTTGTTTTGTTTTGTTGTCACCTTATGTTTATTGCAATATTTGTCCTTTGTTTAGGTTTATGTTTTAAGTCTATTTTATATATTTACAATGGTTTAATAAGTAAATAAATCCAACTTCAATGGAAGCATAGAAAATAAAAAGTTTTAAGAAAATATTATTCTTTTTGCAAAAATGAGACATAGGGATAATGATGTAAGTAGTTTCACTAATTACTGTGAATATAAATGGTCGGATCGGACTCAGTGTTATCACAAAAAATCAAAAAATAAATAAAGTAATAGATTAGGAAGATCTCTTACTTGTCCATAGAAAAGAAGTATAAAAATAATATTCAATGATCAAATATAGCCAGTAAAATAATCACAATGTACAAGAAGAGAAGACAAAGGATACCTCAAAAAGTAAAAGAAAATTGAAACAAAGATTTCTTTAAAAGGGAAAGATCATTGATCTCATGGAAAACCTATCAAGAACTAGAGAACGTCTAAAGAGGTGTAATGAGTATAGGACTTGCTATTAATTAGGTATAATACATAAATATATTTTTTAACTTGCTTGAGCTGACATCTATGTCCTCCAACTTTGGATTTGCACAAGAAGTCACGTAAACTAGTATAAGATTCAACAAGTAGACACATGCGTCTTACGTCACATAATACACATAGGATGCTAAGTAGGATATAAAATTGTCATGTCAGATGTCATGCAAGATAAATTGGTTTTAAAGGTTCCCTCTTAAATTTAAGTGTTCCCTTACAAACAAAAACTAAAATTATTCGGGTCTTTGGTATCGTAGAAGTATTTCTTTGCAAAATATATTCAAGAAATATGTTTTTTAGTGTTTGGTGGAAGAATAGAAAAATAATTTTATATACTATAAATAATTTTACTTGTAGTTATTGTTTGACTGAATTAATTACTTCATATTTCACGTGACTATAAAAAATCTAAAAAATTCAAATAAAAAAATTTGATTTGATTGTTTTTTTTGGTTTATACGTTTAGACGGATTTCATTTAGCTTTTTCCTAGTGAATATCAAATCTAAAGAATATTTAACACTGCTAATCTCTTAATAGAAATAAATGATATCTTTTAGACAAAAAATATTTTTTTTATTCAACTTATAAGAATAACTACTCAAAAGTAAAAAATGTGACACAAAATCCAATTTAAATTTTTTAGATTTTTTCTGTGTGCATTATTTGCTCATGTGCTTATCTAGCATTGATAGTTCTATAATTATATTTCAATTCGTGCTGATTTTATGAAATAAATATAAAAGTTAATAAAATTTAATGCTTTTTTCCATTATTAAAAAAGGAAAAGGATAGATGATGATGATACATTTATTATCTGGATGTACATATTCTAAAAAACACATCTTTCTCTCAGAAAAAACAAAAGACAATAATCAATGCGAAGAAGTAAGCAAAAGAGAGAAAAAGAAGAGGAAGTAGGCAAACTATTACCTTTGTGATTGAAAATATCTAAAACAGGTCAAAACTGAGTTGTTTTATATGAACTATCCAGAATTACCCATTATATGTAATTAATACAATTAACTGCATGCCTTCTCATGCAATCAATGTAATCTTTTTTATCATAAATTCTGCTCCTATAAATATCAATTAACTTTTCTTCAGTTCCTCACTAAATAATATCTCAAATTCTTCAAAAAAGAAAATTCTTTTAGGAAATATGCAACAACAACCACCAACAAGAGGAATGGATCACCAAGGTATCATACCAAATCCTGAAGGAGTTTGGTGTTATCGTTGTACAACATGCCGCGATGTGTTCACTTCGAGTCAAGGGCTCGCCGGACACCAACATAAGCACAAATCTGAGGGCACTTGGATAAGAGGTGCTCCTCATGAGAAGTTTTTTTGTCCATCCATTGCTCCCCGCCCTCTACCTTCAGTTGGGTAAACAAAAGTCCACCCCAACTATGTTACGCGGCCAAGGACACTTATTCCGTCTTCATCCGAGGAATCAAGTGGTGTAGGGTCCTCGCAGAAGGCCTGGATGCCCACGGGCAGTTTTGTACCAACCGCAGCAAGCCATGGTGCTTCCGGTGGCTCGTGTTGTTGAACGTGCACCTATTGTTCCTCTGCTTATTCAAGATCAGAACTTGTTTGCCAACCATCCTAATCAATTGGTCGAGAACTCCGATATTGATGAGCCGGAGGGGCTTGACTTAGAGCTTAAGCTTTAGAGCTTAAGAAACTTTAGTTTGTTGTTTTGTTTTATTATCATGTTATGTTTGTTTTGTTTTGGTGTTATGTTATGTTTTTTGTTTTGTTTTGTTGTCGTTTTATGTTTGTTGAAACATTTTTATTTTAGTTTATGTTTTCATTTCGTTTTATGTCTTTACTATGGTCTAATAAGGAATTAAATTTCACCTCAATAGAATCATAACAAATAAAAGGATAATAAAATATTATTCTTTGTGAAAAAAACTAGATAGAGATATAATGATAGAAGTAGATTCACAAATTACTATGAATTATAAAGGCTGAATCGGACTCATTATTGTCAGAGAAAATTGATAAATAAAGTAATTGGTTAGCATGATATCTTACTTGTCCATAGAAAGAAAAATAAAAAAATTAATATCCAATGACCATATATAGTCATTACCATAATCACAATCTACGAGAAGAGAAGAAAACAGATGCCTCACAAAGCATAAGAAATATGACGATAGTAGACAAGAAAAATAGTAAATAGAAAACGAGCAAAAGAAGGTAAAAAGAGAATAAAGATATCATTATCTTTAAAAAGATCAATAACCAATAAAAAGATCTTTTGATATCTATCAAGAACCAGAGGAAGTCTAAGGAGACTTAACAAGTACACAACTTGCTATTAATTAAAAAAATCATTTGATAATTTCTCATATTTGAAAAACACATATGTTCTTTCTTCTAATTATTGATTACATAATGAACTCATCAATTACCATACTCATCCTAATTAAACCCCCATGCCCCCAAATAGGTCTTTCCCTTTTCAGACAATCAAATTAGTCATGAAAGGTAATAATGATAATACAAGTTATGGTGAATGGTGAAAATATGACACGCAAATCAATATAGAGCAACGAATTGAGTTGAAACAATCTTACAATTTTCACACTCACTTTTATGTGTGCTTAACATTTAGCTAAAAGTGGATATTTCTAGTACATTATCACCTCATATATCTTGATCATAATTGTATTGTCACATCGTTATCCCATATGTTTTGAGATTATTATGAGTTTTATATGTGTATGAAGTATGTCAGATGAACACAATAAAAAATATGATATATTAGTCTGATTTGAAGTAAAGGAATGATGATTGGATCAAGTCCAAATTCACTCAATATCCTCGCCTCATGAGACAACCAAGCAAGCCTACAAGAAAGAGATAATTTAGAGTACACTTGTGATCCTCGTGAAGCAAGAGTTCAGATAAGCCAAGAAAATTATTCTAGCTAGTTTGGATTAGGTTATTTGATTCCCTACACATCTAGGTCCTTTAAATACCCTAGTAAATGACTTCAAAAAAGGGACGTTGGATATTTGGACGCAAGAACATGCTTGGAGATAAGATATAGATTCGCCTCACATATTTTCCTATTTCTTCTTAATTCCTATTGTCATGAGTTCTATTATTGAATTTCTTAAAACTATTATAAGTAGCTAAATTTCTATCTAGGATGTGTGATGGAATCTTTTGAAATATGACTTACATTATATTTGATATAAATTTGCCATTATCTTTTCTCTACTTGTTCAACAACGTGGTTAACTCTATAAATTGATGATCCCTTGATTCACTATACCTATTTAATATGTATTCTTGAGTGAGAGGGTAAATTTATGTGGTTGTTGAATAACATCTCTATGCAGGTCCGCGGTCTTATGTTGTAGCCTAATTAATCTTTGAGTGGAGAATACTAGCGTGGGCAAGTATTCCTATTTAGAAAGTACGTCTATTATGGCTAAAAAGATATCGTATATATAATAACATTTCGGGGTGTATGTCACTCCCCGAGTCTATACCATGGACGTGGGCGGTACTCGAAAATCATTGTTGGTCCTCAAAAAAATTCTTAGCCTCGCTAACACTTAAAGGAAGACTAACTCAACCATAAATAAGCTTAAAATTGAAGAAAAGCATCTAAAACAGTTTATTGAATCTTAAAGTTGTCTGAAAATACTGGATATGAATGATAAAAGTTCAGAAAAATATCTAAAACTTAATACCGAAAGACTCTCTAAATATGTATATCTATGAAGCATCTATTATTTAAAGATAGGTGTTGGAACAAGACCCACGACAACCTTAATCAATCTACTAAAGCAACAAAAAAATAGAGTCCTACGAAAATCAAGGAGGCCTCACCAAAAGCTTCGGAGTAGTGATGTGCTCTCAACAAAGCAACTGTTGATTATACTGAATACTTGTATCTGCATCATGAAACGATGCAGCGTCGAATGACATCAGTATATGGAATGTACAGTATGTTAATAAAGCTTAATGAAACAGATAATTGAGCTAAAGGACTGAAGTAACTCAACTGAAGTAAAGCATTCACATGGAGAAAAATCATTTAGATTTACAATATAAGATGCAATGATAGCAAATACTAAAATATAAATACTTTACTTTATTAAGGAGTTTCTCTAACCGAAAACCATCACTATGAGCCTTGTGACGATATAATGTCCTAGCCACTTACAAGAGTCGCCCTATACCTTACCAAGGTATAGAACACAACATTAACATATGGATCCATTAAAATCCTTCTTGAGTTGTCACGACCCAAAAATAGATGTGACGACACTTGTCTATTCCCACCAAGACAATACAGCCTATATCCAATGAAAATGAAAGAAAAATGTAAATATAAATCAAGAACAAGACAAAGGCAGAAAACTTATTCATTCTAAACAAAATCCTAAAATCTTGTTGTCACGTGTGCAAGCCACTATATACATAAAGTGCGGAATTTAGAAGTATGTACAAGTCACAATATTTTTTCTCAAATAGAATAAAAAATGAAGTAAAGGAACAAGAGGATCTACCTCGGTGACAAGCATCTAGTTATAAAAATCCTTGACAAGCCTCGAAATCAGAATAATGAGAACCTGGCATACTACCTTGAGAGAGGTTCTTTAACACAGCTAGAATCCTAACAAAGTCTCCTGAAACAAAGGAGCTCCAAACTCGGGAGGAACCTGGTCCTCTGCAACCTCTGTATGTGGCTCACGAGAAGCATCTCTAGGTCGACCTATAGTTGGTGCCACTCTACCGGCATGACCTATAACTGGTGTTGCTCCGTAAGCATGACCTTTAGCTCGAGCCCTACCTCTACCCCTAGCTAGGGTCTCAACAACAAGCTCGAAGACTGCTTCCATTCTACCGTTGGAAACAGAAGCTCTGATCCTCGGCATCTGCCAAAACAACAAGTGGCAAATAAACACTAGTGAAGGTAAACACATACGATAAGAAAAGATTAATAAAAGGAAGTTTCCTAACAGTCTTCTTAGCCTCTCAATGATAAGTAGAGAAGTCTCTGTAGCGATCCCAAAGACTCTTCATAGACTTGGCTTATAAACACGTGAAATCTATGAACCTGGGCTCTAATACCATTTTTCACGATCCAACAATTGACGTGATGCCACTTGTCCATTCCCATCAAGACAAGTCAATCTCAACCCAACGAAAATGAAAGAAATCCGGAAATATAAAGCAAGAACACAAGACAATGGCGGAAAACTTTTTCATTCTAAACAATACCCCAATATTTGATTGTCACATGTACAAGCCACTAAATACATAAAGTTACGAATTTAGAAGTAAGTACATATTTCAGTATTTGTTTCTCAAATAGAACAAAGCATAAAGTAAAGGAACAAGAGGGTCCGGCGGGATAAAAAGCAACTACCTCTCAAAATCATTGACAAGCCTCGAAATAAGAAGAAATAGAAAGATATTACACGGGTCCGGGTTCGGGACCTACACAAGTGTAGAAGCAAGGGGTGAGTACCAACAATACGGTATCCGAGAAGCAACCTAATAAATAAGGCATCTAGCAAGGAATCGAGTTACCCTTATACTCTAACCAAACCTCTTCAAACTACAATTTGTATAGAAATCAGCCCAACCTAACAATTCAACAATATACCGCCCACAAAATCAAAAATAAAACGAATCAAGTAGGTCAATCTCAATTTCAAGTAGATATGTCACACGCAACAAGTGCATAAATCACAAATAATAAGAAAGTCACCTATAAACATCAAATACAACAAGTCACAATAATCAAGCTCTCACCAAAACGTTTCCCATCGGCACAATATCACTAGCCGGAACCATTTCGCATCGGCTTTACATTAAATCACTAGTCGAGACCATTTCACATCGACTTTATATCACATCACTAGCATGAACCATTTTCCACCGGATTTATGTTAAATCATAGTGAAAACCATTTCTCATCGGCTTAATAACAATCGCCAATAAAGACCTCAGCATCATAATAATCACAGGCAAAGACCTCGACATCATAATTTTTGCCGACAAAGACCTCGACATCATAATTTTCGCCCAAAGTGACCTCGGCATCAAACTATCACTTTTCTCATCATTGTATTCAATAATCAATGCACACTAGCAATATCACACCACATGGAAGAGACAACAATTCACACAATTCAAGTCCACTTTCATGCTATCAAACATTTCATCAATCAATCAACAAGGGTTACAACAAGGAAATTTAAAAACATCATGATCATCACATAGCCTTTTCATGTCAACCCATTTTTATTCGTTAAGAGTTATCAAGTTGACAGTTAACCCTTCACATCATTCCAATTACTTTTAACACACAAGCAATGAAGGGAATACACAAATTCTACTAGAATACAAGGTTTAGGATATTACTTACCTTAAATTAATCAATAATCGCTCCAAGAGTTGAGTTTTCCCCTTCCGAATCACTTCAAAAGCCACACAATCTAAATAAAAGCAAGTATTCACAATCACGTTCTGAATACCACAATCCCCACATCAACTTTCTTGAAAAGTAGGTCAATCAATACCAAAAATCCAATTCCGAAAATAGGGTTCGAATCCAAAACTTAATACTTGAAAATGATGTTTAATGCTTGAGGAACTCATTATTGAAAACCATTTTGAAAAAGGGATCAAAACCACTTCAAAATCACCATTTTAGATCAGAACTAAAGTTCTTTAAAAACCTTGTCATTTCCAAATCAAATCTCAAATTATGATGTTAGAATCCATAAATGGTCAAAGGGAAATGAAGTTTTAGGCTCATAAAAGCTTACCCAAATGATTTAGCACAAGGAAACCTTTCCAAAATCGCCACAAAGGTACTCGAAGCTAAAAAATGAAAAATGAGGTTTAAACCCAAAAATTGGCAGGTAACCCCCCCCCCCCCCCTTGATGTTGCAAAATCGAACTTAGGTTCACAAAAGTTCACCCCAAAAAAGTGGAATTCGCTATTGCGAACATTGCAATCAT
>JAJOOS010004352.1:0-28218 GCA_029582725.1 Solanum chiquidenum | reverse complement strand
TTAATCCTAATTAACTACTGCAACTTATTACTTTACGTACTTTAACAAAAAACGCAAATTGTATAAAGTGTGTTTGTGTTTGTATAAAGCGAGAGAAAGTTGTATATATACATATATTTTCGTTCCCCTCTCTCCCCTCTCCCAGATCTCGCTCGCCACTCTCCCAGATCTCGCTCTCTCACTCGCCTCTCTCACATTATACAAAAACGCAAATATATAAAATGTGTGAAAATTGTATATATACATATATTTTTGTTCCCCTCTCTCCCCTCTCTCAGATCTCGCTCGCTCACTCTCCTCTCTCACTTTATACAATTGATCTTTTAGTATATGTATACCAAAGCAAATTATACAACTGCTTTTTTTTGTATATGTATAGCGAAATATACATATTTATGTTTGCTATGGAGCACAATTATGCAAACTTTGCTATAACATACAAATATGAATTTTGTGTTTGTTATATGTAAAAGTTGCTCTTTCTTTTTATACCAAAACTATAGACCCTAGTATAACACATTCAATATAGAAAAGATTAAATAAGTTATCTATGTTCTAGAACTAATTTAGTTTCAAGATTATAATTTTAGAATATCTTGATTTTGTTAAACTAATACCAACAAATCTGTCTTTATTTAGATTCATTTAATGCATTTTACTATACACAGATAGTAACTTGCTATTCTTAATTTAAAATATAGTATTAAAATTTAAAATAAAGTTATTTTTGACAAATAGCTCTTACTTCCAAAAAAAAAATTTAATTACATAAATTTATATTAATTAAATTTTAAAATAAGTAGTGCGAAAAAAAGAAGGAAAGATGGAGCAAGACCTAATCTGAAAGCATGAATCAAAAAGTCAATAGAATTTATTCTCACCAAATTTATTTATTATTTTTCTAATAACTAATACTAATTTACTAACAAAATTTGTCTTTATTTAGATTAATTAAAGATTAACATTTAATGCAGTAACCATAACAGACTTGGTATACTGAATGAGACTATTCCATTTTTAACCAAATATCTCACATTCAAGTGATCAAACTCCAATATAGATATTGAACGATAGATGCAAAAAAAAGCATTTATTGCATATTTTTACCATTAATGAACGTGGTACAGTGATAAGACTGTTCTTTTTTTTTTAATGAGAGTTCTCGAATCCTAATAGTCAAACTTCAATATAAATATTAAATATCGTGAAAAAATAAAATAAAAAACATTTAATGCATTTTAATACTACCTTTCCATGTTTTGAAACAAATACATGTACATACCAAGTGGGATTCAAAGTAATATTTTAGTCAACACAAATAACTTCAAAAAAAAAAAGAGGAAAAAACTACTCTTTCTTCTTCAGTAAGTAGTATAAATAGGATACAACCCTTCACTTCTCTTTACTCAAAAATATCAAAATCTACAAAATTCATAGAGAAATAGCCATGGCAGCAGCAACACCACTGTTGAAAGATGAGCTTGATATTGTGATTCCCACAATAAGAAATCTTGATTTTTTGGAGATGTGGAGACCCTTTTTTCAGCCATACCATCTGATTATTGTTCAAGATGGTGATCCTTCAAAGATCATTAAGGTCCCTGAAGGATTTGATTATGAGCTTTACAATCGTAATGACATTAACAGGATTTTGGGTCCTAAAGCTTCTTGTATCTCTTTTAAGGATTCTGCTTGTAGGTGTTTTGGGTATATGGTGTCTAAGAAGAAGTATATCTACACCATTGATGATGATTGCTTTGTGAGTATTTCTTCTTCTTTTTTCTTAAAGATTGTTTTTTTGCATTGATTTATGTGTATGGTTATGTTTTTTGTGATTGTTTAAGTTTGATTTGTGGTGGGGGTGGATAAATGTTGGATCTTGGTGAATTTTGAGGGGTTTTTGAAGTGTTGGAAGGTTAAAAGTTGGATCTTGGTGAATATTGAAGGGTTGTAAAGTGTTGGAAGGTTAAAAATTGGATCTTGGTGAATTTTGAGGTGGTTTTAAAGTATTGGATTTGGGGTTTTCTAGGGTTTATGATGACCAAATTTGGGAAATTTAGTAATGTGATTTGGTAATTGTTATGGATCTCTTATACTGAATTGTGTTTGGTTATGCCTATATTTTGTTTTAGTTTGTTGTGGGGAAGGTTAAAAATTGGATCTTGGTGAATTTTGAGGGGTTTTAAAGTTTTTTTTGTGTATTCATATTCTCTGTGTGGAAGTTTTGATGGATCTGTATAGTTATTATGTGAAATCAAGTGTGGTGACAGATCTTACTCTTTTGTACCATTAAGACTAGGTCTTTGGCGTATGTTTACACATAAAAGAGGTTGTTAGATTCGTAACGAAAGTTTATGCTTTGGCATTGTTTTGTTTCTGCATTCCTGTATAGTTAAATGTTGTAAGGATCGAGATTAATGTTATATTTGTTCTCTACTGGTTGAGGCATTATTTGAATGTTTTATTGGAGTATTTTGTTCCAATGCCTTGATCTCAAAAGCTCTAGTGCTTAAGAATTTTTCGGTATTCTTGCACACAATGCTGAAATTTTATCTGCTGATGTGAAGGTGGCCAAGGACCCGTCTGGTAAGGATATCAATGCACTTGAGCAGCACATCAAGAACCTCCTGTGCCCATCCACACCGCACTTCTTCAACACTCTGTATGATCCATACAGAGATGGTGCAGATTTCGTCCGTGGTTACCCTTTCAGCATGCGTGAGGGTGCTTCAACAGCTGTTTCTCATGGACTGTGGCTCAACATCCCTGACTACGATGCTCCCACACAGCTTGTTAAGCCTCATGAGAGGAACACTAGGTATCTACAGTTTTAATGAGCCAAATTGTAGATCTTATCTGATTACTTGTAGGTTTGAGCTTATCTAGTTAGCTATTACCTTTGAAACTATACTTATCCAATTACCAAGTGTATCTTGTTCCAGATATGTTGATGCTGTCATGACGATTCCAAAAGGCACCTTGTTCCCCATGTGTGGAATGAACTTGGCATTTGACCGTGATCTCATTGGACCTGCAATGTACTTTGGTCTCATGGGTGACGGTCAGCCAATTGGTCGTTACGACGATATGTGGGCCGGCTGGTGTACCAAGGTATGCATGCATACTTCCTATATTTCCTTGAGTCGACAATTTGATGTTTTATGAAGCATTGAGTATTCTGACGTGAAATATCGTCAAATTTGTAGGTCATATGTGACCATTTGGGACTAGGAATCAAGACTGGTCTGCCCTACATATGGCACAGCAAAGCCAGCAACCCATTCGTTAACCTCAAAAAGGAGTACAACGGTATCTTCTGGCAAGAGGAGATCATCCCCTTCTTCCAGGCTGCAACTCTTCCTAAAGAGTGCACAACCGTCCAGCAATGCTACCTCGAGCTTTCAAAGCAGGTGAAGGAAAAACTTTCCACGATCGATCCCTATTTCACCAAGCTAGGAGATGCCATGGTCACATGGATTGAAGCTTGGGATGAGCTCAACCCTACTGGGGACAACTTGGCTAAGCTGTCTATCGCTGATGGTCCAGCAAAGACTAAAAAGTAGATGCTATTTATAGCTTTTGCTCATTTTCTTCGACGACTAAGACACTTATGAGTTAACTAGAACTGGATTTTACTTGTTTATCAATTTACTTGTTTATCAATTTACTTGTTTTAATTTTGGTTGAGGATTTAGGTTTCATATTGCTGCTGCTGCTGTTATGTGGAGCAGCTTTTGATTGCCTTTTCTGAGACATCATAGGAGTATTTTATTTTTATTTATATAAGGCTTAGTTCCAAACTTTGAGATCTTCTAATATCAATAAAATATGGCTTAGTGCTTTATGCTTTTAAATCTCCCATTTTTTTCTTGTCTAGTTTTGTTTTAAGTAAGTTGAACATTGACATTTTGATGCCTGCTGATGTTTTGGTGTTATCATACTGATTGTGGCCCTTTGCTTTCGCAGCTTTAGTATATGCCAACTTAATTGGACTTCTTCTACGACTATGCATCATGAGTAGGCAACTCACTAGAAGTATTCAAATTAGAAATATTATGATATTTAGACGTTGAAATTTTGACTATTCTTATCTTACTTGAATTTTCTGCGTAATTGAGATTAATAAAGGGAATTGTTTGTACTTTCTTTTGAATATTAAGGCTAAGTGATAATTCACTATTATATGAGAATATATGGTTATAGATTTATCAATTTAGAGTTGTCAATATGGGTTGGCTCATTCCATTCGGGTTAACCCATACAGGCTTTGTAATTTGATGGGTCAGGTCGGGTTAGCCCATTTTTTATGTGGGCCGGAAAATGGTCGGCCCAGCCCACAAGTGTGTGGGCTACGAGTTTTGCCTTTTCAACCCTCTTTTTTTTATAATTTTTTAAATTAAATTATAATTTAAAAATATCATCATAAATAACGACTAGTGTTACTACTTGTTAATCAAATACACAAATAAAATTATCTATATAATATTTATTAAATTTGATTTCAAATAAAAACATAAATAGCTAATTAGAAATATTAACCTAATTGTTTTCCAATGATCATAATAAAACACAAAAACTATGATAATATTCCATAGGCTATGACCTATGTAGTGATTCCCTAGAATTTTTAGAAACTTCATTTTATGTAGTACATATTTTATAAACATAATTTGTATTTAAATTATAATATTTCAAACTTTAAACAGATTTTGAGCGTAGACTCCTGTTAATTTTAATATTCTATTTTAATTTTATTTTTTAATTAATTTTTATTTGACCCACAGGCTGGCCCTATCCATATTTCTCAAGCCCACAATCGACAGGCTTATTCAGGCCGGGCTAAAAAGTCTTTTTCTTAAATGGGCTCCAAAAATTGTAGCTCAACCCTATCAAATCACGGGTTAGGCCAGACCGGCTCAACATGCCTAGCCCATATTGACGGCTTTATTTATCATATAGCAAAATACCAAAACTAGACTTAATCATACCAAATACTGTAGTATTTTTAAAATTAAAATTATTACCGGAACTTAAAGTGCAAAATATTGATCCGATCAAAAATGAATTGGAGTTCAAGAATAACACTGAAGGGAAATATAATGGAATTTTCATTATTTAAAATCCAAATTTAATCTGTTATTTACAATCTATGATTGTACTTGGATTGGATCTATTAAGAATCACAAAAATATACTACTTTACAGATCTACAAAGAGGTTTGGCTAACCAAAACTGCATTTCTTTGGCATCCATCTAAAAGTTACTCATTCAATATAAACAAAGCCAGTCAAGATGGCAAATATACCAGCAACTGACCTCCATCGCTGGCTACGGCCACTGCACGATGACTAGAATTATCAGAGACAATGGATGACACAGCTGCATCTGAAAGAGGAAAACAGGAATATTAGTAAAATTCTAACTTCGCTATAAGATAAAACAGATTACTTGTGTTGAGGAAAAAAGAGCAATCTCAGTAAATCCATAGCTTCCTAGAGAGATGGAGGAAAACTGATAGAAAAGGGAACATCTAGTCCATATTCTGAGCATGTGACTCAGTGCTAGCAGGGCTAATGATGGCTTTGACACAACCAAACTGAACTGTAAGTAGAAGGGATAAAAGACGACTAGATCTTGGGAACGGTTGACAAAACATGAACATCTTATTTAAAAGACGACCACCATGTCACTATTCCAGAGGAAGTAAATCAACATTTTGAAGATGAAATGTGTTCAAGAAGAGATCATGTACTTTGCACTCTTACGGCAAAAGGACAACTAAAATATTTAAGTTTTTAAACTGATTAAACAACGCACCATCCAATAGCTGATGAGATTTCCATAAACAAAACATCACACAATAACTACTAAGATTTGAGCAATGAATCTTACAACAAAAAGAGTACCTTCGAAGTGATGCAGAGTTTGGAGCCTTTTCCCTGTAGTTAGCTCCCACATGTAGACCAGTCCATCACTTCTCCCAATAATCCCATGACCAGCTGAAAAACCAATTGCGGTAGCCCTGAGAGGCAGATAGGCAGAATGGTCATCATTTATCGTAAGAACATTAAAATAACATTTCAGCACTAATATCCTTTTTAGCAGTTTACCACTTGATGCGAGAAGTCAACCTGCTATCAATCTTTAGAAAAGATTAGACCAGTAAATACCATAAATTTCAGGAATCTAGATCAAAAGAGTAGTCTACAATGAACAGAACGTTGCAGCCTTGCAGACAGATACAGAGTTTCTTTAAGTAATTTTTAATGTCTCCAAGAATGTTATAACAAAGTTGATTAAGGGGTATGACTGTTTAAGAATGTTCATTTTGCCAAGTTGTCACCTGATATAAAGTCGCATACAGTATAGGAAAGGGAGACCGTCGAGAAACTGTCCCATCATTGTAAGTAAAAGTAACGTTCCTATCTTCCTCCATAACTCTAAGCCTTCCCCCTCTCCAGCCCCATAAAAGAAAGAAGGCATTTGGTTAACATTTTCATGATGTCAAGCACCCATATACCAGAAAACCGTCAAGGTAAAACCAAAGGTTTCTGGAAGTAACTTTTGAAAGTCTACTTTAACCATACAAGAACTTCGAGTGACATCTATATATTTCAATTGACTTGAGATAATTAAAGATTAAAGAATCAGCATTTCAATGAAAAATATTCCTGCACAGTGGATATATTCAAGTACAGTCAAAGAGTAGATGGCTTTTCCTTACGGTATGCAAGTAGCAGAAATCTCACATTAATCATCATCAAAATAACCTTACAACAATCATTCTTTTCAGCGATGCTCTAACTTTACTCATTTTCAGTCCCACATCATTAACTTTTTTATGGTCAACCATGTAATTAAGCAAAGGTAGCAAAGGTATAATAGGACAAAACATTATGCTACAATGAATTTTAATGTTCTTGTGGGTTGTGAAGAATGAGATTTGGAGGACAAGCTTTCTAAAATTCCTTTGGAATTTATCATTTGATGCATGAATCACGCAAAGAACTACATGATTTTGGAATTGACCTTAAAGAGAGGACAAGCCTCTTTGCCAAACCCCAAAACTTCATATCAGACATGTATCCTTACCCAATCTTCAACAACCATGATTCCTCCTTTAGTCTTTTAAACTGTAGGATGAAATATGGAATGGCTCTTGGAATTATAAGATCATTTCTCCCTTTTGTGATAATCAACAAAATCAAATAAATAAATAAAAAACATGAATTAAGATTCTCAGATATGTTTTCCAGAATTTTTTAGTACAACATGTTGGCAGTACCTTGGATCTAGAGAATTTCCCATGATCATTGTGTTATTAACCAATAGAGCGAGCCTCCACCAATGATCTGGATCAGAATGCTGCTCACTAGATTGATAAGCAGACGAATTTGAATCAGGAGCAGTTGAAATAAGAACCCAGATTGCCACATCTTTATCCTCTAATGAGCAGAAGGGTCGATTGTCACTTATTTCCAAGAAAGACATCTTTGTGACATCTGTTATTTCGTTAATAATATCTTCAGTGACCCCCGCTGGAACAGTGAACTTTCTTTGCCATCTAAAAAGACTGACCGGAAGACATTGAAAAACAGAAGTACTGGCAGCAGAAAACTTTGACACAAGCATGCACTTCTTTATATCCCTGAATATAACCAAAATACTGTGAGAAGGGACAGTAAACAAAAAACTCTAGGAATCTTAAGTACCAAGCATATGCACCAAACTCAGCAGAAGTTATTCTCATCTCTCAGCATTTGTTTTTAATATTTGTTCATCTTCTAGAATGGAAGAAAAGCGTATGGATATCTCATCCTTTGTGACAAAGAAAAATAGTGAAAACAAATGTAAGAAAACGTTTAGACCCTATATACCCAAACTAATAGGGTATTGTAGAAGTTGCAGTAAATTAGCTTCTATGAAACAATGTGCTTGTAAGAAGTGCTAAAGCAAAATTGTGTGTGGTGGTATGCATATTCACTAAAACAATAAAACTGCAGCCAGTTCCGATTTCTGACATACTGCTTCTAATTGATTCTCTTTTTCAGCTCCCACCGAGGATGATGATAATGTCCTCAACATATATTCACATCTGTGTGTGCACTTGTTTTTCTGGATGTGTATGAAAGTGACTAACAATATGACATTCATACATTAAAATACATATCATTTATAGACTCTTGAAACTATTTGCACGTACAATTAAGTAGAAGCTGGAGGTAATATCATTAATCTGTTATTTTTTGACAGAATGAGCATGACTTGGTGAAGAGAGAAGTAAACTATGAAGAGAAACAAAATAAGGAAATTGATAAACAGCAAAACACAATGTGCACATTACAAGTACAGCATCATTTAAGATTACAAGGGATATATTACCATAGTCTAAATTCCCCGAAACCGTTGTACCCAAGAACCAAACTAGCAGAATTTGGTATTCTTTTCAATTTCATTGTAGAAAAGGGTGAGCAATCAGGTGGCAACAAACAGCGTTTTTCTGTCTCCGCACTGCAAATTCAGAATTTTGGAGCAAATCAAACTACATAACAAAAGAAACAAAACATAAATCACATCAAGAAGTATCACAAATTCGAAGTCCGACACCAGATCATTCGAGTAAAGAAATGTTTATATAAGTGGTAGAGTACAATAAATGACTGATAAAGCACGTAATTACCATTAAGTGGGCTAGTATTGCAAATGTTGGCCATATGAACAGATAAAAGGATTGGATTTAATCCAAATACAAGAAAGATAGATTTAGAAGTAACTCAATCTCAAAGTTATTATCATTGCAAGATCAATATTGTGATAAACATGAATAAACTTGAAAACCACAATGCTTAAGAAGAGTCACCTCCATTTTGAATTCATGACCCATACGTACAGCTTTCCACTTTCTTCCACAGCAACAAGGTGATCAGGTGGACACACCAATATACAACAGACCCTTAGCGTCGTTTTCAGTTTAGTAATGAGAGAGAGATAACCATTTCTAATTTGTGCAATTTTTACTGCATTTTCCTCGAAAATATGCAAAGCACATAATGAGCACCGGCACTTTATATCACCCTCCCTGAGAACAAACATGGAGATCAGCGCATCAGCATTCATCTATGTTACAGCTTAAAAACAAACTAAAGACCAAACACTTCTGTCTCAAGTGAAAATGTAACCTGCAACTTGGGGCTATTACACTGTTGAAAAACACAAGTGACTGCCCAATTGGTGTCAACTGCACAGCAGCACTGTCCAGTTCAATCTGCATAAAACAAATAGATGATGAGATAATATAGACCAAGCCATAGGCCCACAGCAATGCCATTGAAGAAGAGAAAACATCTCACATCTCCACGAAAGGCACCATCTGAAAATTGGAAACGTATAGAAACCTGACCAATAAAAGAAGGGCAACCCCTTTCTTCTCCTTCCATTGGGGCCTTGTACATGAAAATAGTTCTATCCTCATGCAATGGTTGACCACATAAAACACAAATATAAAGATCATTTTCTTGTGTACTTAATAGCACTGATGAAACTGGCATGGGATGGGCATAGCCTGCAATAACCTTGAGAACACCACTTCTTTCACTCTCAGACTTTAAATCTTTCTGGGCTTCCATGTTTACATTCTCATTTTTCTCATTTTTCTCAGTGGTGTCAGCAGAAAAAATTATCTTCTGGTTTTGCTTATCTAACAGAGGACCAGTAAACCTGACACATTGTTGGTCTCTGGACAACATTTCAGTCAAGTTGCCTTCAGAATTAGTTGCAGTTGAATCAAGAAACTTTGAAGTTTGAATATGGTCTAACATCTGATCCATTTCTTCATCTTGTGATCTGGAGGCCAAGTTAAAAGGTGTACCATTGGTACTAGTGGATCTTTCTTTTGTATTGAAGTTAAGGGACCGTCCTTCAATATGGGGTTCATCAGTAGATATAGATTGTTCAATTTGGCACTGCTTAGAAGAGCTCCCTTGTAAGAAATGTGAGGTGTGCATTGCATTTATGTCCGCATTTGACTCTGGAACAGAATCATCTCTGAAATCTCTGCAGATGATACTTTCAGATAAAGAAACATGTTGCACCATTGATTCACCAGAAAGTGGAATCTTAGTTGAGCTCCCACTGGCAATTGCTCCAGTGCTTTTGCTTCCACTAACTTCCTTTCTTGATGCTTGAAGAAATTTATGTGTGCTTGGTAAGAAGTCATTTTCTATTTCTGTTCCTGTTCAACAATTTATTACTTTCAATCAATTGGTGTACAGACAGTAGTTCAGCTTAAAAGACTGAGGGCTCATATCTCATCACTGTATAGAAAATTTTGAAGTTCAGACTAGCTACATAAAGAATGATTTCAACAAAAGATGAAATATGAAATATTACAGAGCAATATCAATCAGTCTATTCACCTTTTGTTAATAAAAAATGGTTCTAGGAAAAGCACATGGAAAGAGAATATTATACTCTGACCCTTCAATCAAAGAATCCAAAGATCACAAGGAGATAAAGTCACCTGTTTCACCATGGCAAGCTGCTGCTTCTAAATTATCACTCTTTGATGGCCCCACTATTTCAGGTCTGCAGGTATGTAAACCTTGAACACTGTGATCTTCTTTAGCAACTTCAGCTACTTGTAGAATCTGAGCTAACCCCTGACTTGGAGTATATCCACTTTCATAATTATCAAAACTATCAGGGACAATAGCTTCTGCAAGGGAACAAGCTGTAGATGCTGGAACACAACCTCGAACTGGAAAACTGGTATTTTCCTTTTTCTGTCTGAGCAGTGAATTCTTGTCAAGATCACTGACTACAAAAGAAAGTAAGAGGGAACTGAAATAAGCTTTAATTAAAAGACTTCATGAAAGTCTTATCAATGATTGAGATAGCAACTAAGATTACTAAATGAGAGCAGCATTAATCAGCGGAAATTAGAAAGTTACAGTTTACCAGATGTGGAGTCAAGATAGAGGCATATCTTCTTATTTTCGTCCTGAGAATTGTGGATGGATATTTCTGGTGATTTTGTATCATTCTTCTTTCTAGTGTATGTCCTAATCAGAGGAAGTGCTCGAGGAAGCAGAAATGTCATCATTGAGTTGGCTATTTCATGTCCAGCAGAATCTGACTCACTTTTCTGTGAATTCACTTCCAAACTAGATGTACCCATTTCACTTTCTGGCCGTGAATCAATTATTGGAGAGTCGGAAACATTGGTACTAACAGCAGCTACAACATCCTTCACAATCTCTGCAGTGAGACTAAAAGATTCATCTACAAAAGTGAAAAGACAACCATTTAATTATTTAATCAGGGAAGTGGAAGTCAGGTAAGAGGTAATGCAAGATGCAGCACTAAAGAACGGCACAGGTAAGTAATAGCTCATAGTACCTGGTTGGTGATCCAAAGTATCAGGTGCCCAAAGATTGACATCATTAATTCTCTGTGTTCCATTCTCGACCGGTGATTCTCCATCCTTCTCTGCAGTCATTTGGTTCTCAATTACCTGCTCATCCAGAACTTTTGACCTATCAAACTGCAAGAAGTTAAGAAAATGTACCTAGCTAGCATTTCAGTAACCAAACAACTTACAGAAAAAGGAAAATGATAATATGCTTGCCATCCCCTTTGTTTTTGTTGTTTACATGGGATCTTGTAAAATAATAAAAGAAAAAGTAGTACAAAGGACTAGTAAAAAAAATAGGAAAAAAATTATGCAAAATAAATGAGAACAGTGTATCAGAGAATTTAATGTGATTGAAAGGGAAACAGGCAGGAAACACACTAACCAGCTTTCCATCTTTTTGTAATTCAGTATATTCTTCTACTGGTTTTTCAGTCTCACGATTTAAATGCTTCCTCCCTCCTTGAGAACTGAGACTATCTACTATCAGATGATCATCTTTGTCAAAAGATTCTACAACTGGAACCAGAACTTTTTCTCTCTCAATTATTGTTTGCAAGTTCTCTGACACTTGCAATGCTTCTGAACTATTGCAAGACCCTTTACTTGAGGAAAAGGGAGGCATATGTCCGCCATATTCCTGTTGGCCGGAATGCAAAGCTTTGATATTGCTACTTTTATTCTGACGTCGAGGTTTTTTGAGACTGATAGTGGCAGCTGATTTGATATTATTGGTTCTACCTTTACTATTTCTCTTCCCAGCTCTTGGTGGTTTTTCCATGTGTGTTAGCAAATTTGGATCTGTTTTTGATCCCCTGTGTTCAGTTTGGGTTACTGCCTCGGATGTCTCCTTTCCAAGAGAGTTAGACGACAAGAGATTCTGATCTGGCATTCCACTGATATTTGCCAACAATTCTTCTAATGGTATTTCCATCTCGGGATTCAAATGCTTCCTCCCTCCTTGAGAACTAAGACTATCTACTATCAGATGATCATCTTTATAAAGAGATTCTACCACTGGAACCAGAACTTCTTCTCTCTCATTAATTGTTTGCAAGGTCTCTGACTCTTGCAATGCTTCTGAACTATTGCAAGATCCTTTACTTGAGGAGAAGGGAGGCAGATTTTCACCATATTCCTGTTGGCTGGAATTCAAATCTTTGATGTCACTACTTTTATTCTGACGTCGAGGTTTTTTGAGACTGGTATTGGCAGCTGACTTGATATTATTGGCTCTACCTTTCCTGTTTCTCTTCCCAGCACTTTGTGGGTTTTCCATGTGTGTTGGCAGATTAGGATCTATTTCTGATACCGTGTGTTCAGTTTGGTTTACTGCCTCAGATGTCTCATTCCTAAGAGAGATAGATGATAAGAAATTCTGCCCTGGCGTTCCACTGGTATTTACCACCAATTCTTCTAATGGTATTTCGGTCTTGGGATCCAAATGCTTCCTCCCTCCTTGAGAACTAAGACTATCTACTTTCAGATGATCATCTTTGTCAAAAGATTCTACAACTGTAACCTTAACTTTTTCTCTCTCATTTATTGTTTGCAAGGTCTCTGACTCTTGCAATGCTTCTGAACTATTGCAAGACCTTTTACTTGAGGAGAAGGAAGGCGGATGATCACCATATTCTTGTTGGCCGGGATTCAAAGCTTTGATATCGCTGTTTTTATTCTGACGTCGAGGTTTTTTGAGACTTGTATTGGCAGCTGACTTGATATTATTGGTTCTACCTTTCATATTTCTCTTCCCAGCACTTTGTGGTTTTTCTATGTGTGTTAGCAGATTAGGATCTGTTTTTGATACCGTGAGTTCATTTTGGTTTACTGCCTCAGATGTCTCATTCCTAAGAGAGATAGACGACAAGAAATTCTGCTCTGGCGTTCCACGGGTATTTGCCACCAATTCCCTCAGTAACCTCTGAACAAATGTGTTCTTGAACCCGAAAAACTGTAAGGAGAAAAGAAATAAGAACATTAGGCTCATTTAGTTTAACTTCAACCTTTTAATATTCCCATTCAAAGTTAAGAGAAACTCAGCAACTTATGCACTCTGCAAGCTAGCATTCAAAAAATTGATCCAAAGGAAATTTTACTAGTATAAGGTCCATAAACAGATGATAAATTCTATAAGCAAATTAACTCTCCCACAATATCCCTCCCTGCTTATATGGAAAATAGTTCCTAAGCACAATGCCTGAGTTTCTCACAACAAGCCTTGGAAAATTCTTTTGACTAGCTTAGGAGAATAAACTATCTTAACAATCATCCTCCAAAATGACATGATAACATGATGTGGGAATTGGGGCTTCATCAGAGAATTGATTTTACCGCTCTAGCTCTGAAATGTGGCTTCCTGTGTAATTTCCAAAACAAGAAACTACATTTTGACCTCAGAGTAGACCAAGGAGATCAATTCTTGTTACAACAGTACCAATACTTCCAAACGTATCAATGTCACTCAAAAATACCAATTCAAATGGCAAAAGGGTAGAACATTTGGTATTGCAGTATGTTAGCTGGGCTCATAAATAGGCGCAAGACACACCTCCACACCATCAATCTTACTGGAGTGTCTCTTTCCATGCAACAATTTTATTTGACATCCTTTTTTCTGGAAACTCTCCCATGCAATATCTGGAGTTTGCCCACTACATGACTGCCCATCTGTAGAACTAATCTGTTGTGAGGCAGAGACAGGAATTTATTATAAATCCAAAGCTAGAGAACAGTAACAATCTATTTAACATGTTGCAAAAAGCAGCATAATCTTTGCTACACACCGTAAATGATGGCCCATTGAGGCCTTCATGAATTTCCATTTTGTAAGAGACTCCATTTTGAGTCATTAGAGCATTGTATCCAATAGGATAAGGATAGCGGTCTTTTCCCTGCAAGTCAAAAAGCCAAATTAAGTGATACAGGAATCTCTTACACAGTACATTGTAAGTCTGCCAGCCATGCTTTTTGCTGATAGTAAGAACAGAAGTTTCAAGGATCGTTGTAATCTAAAAGAAAACAAGACAACCAAACTCCACCATTGAGCTCCTAAGTAAAGATATATTCCTGCGGTGTAATATATAGGCCAACATGTTTGCGGAATGGTCAGCAAAATTCTGTTTAAACCGGAACCTGTACACCAAATGAGTGTAATCATCTTACATCTATTATGAACATAAGTCATTTTCCATTCCGCTCTTACTTTATACTTGGTCCTACTACCATTTAAACATTATTTCCACAGTGATACGGTACCAATACAAATCACTCCCCCACCATTGTTACATTCCACTAACTGTAGCTACACCCATTCAAACATCAGAAATGACTTAACAATTATATTTGAAACTTGAAGGTATTATGTTTTTCTCAGGGAACATTTTTCATCACATCAAAAAGCACCCAAATCAACATTAGAGATGCCCATACTGAGACTTGAATGACAAGCGCAATGTATCTCGATTTCCTTTTGCCTATAAGTGATCCACGATTTTCTTCAAAAACGATTCCACAGGATTACATGACTGGAAAGTATAAATCCTCACACTAGTTCTGACGACTACCAGAAATTTAGAATTCACTACAAATCCTCCATCACATTTTGCTAGTATACAATACTCAGTATCTTGACAATATACAACATTCGTCACAATTCAGGTAAGATAAACTTAAGATCACGAAGAACATTTGGCTGCAGCTACTCATCCATAATTAATCAAAACACAGGACTTTCTTACATAACTGTCAGTCTGTCAGAAGAAGAAAAAAAACTAGTTTCGCATTGGTATTAGCACAAAATATTAGCTCATCATTTTGTAGTTAGGCAAAAAATCCGAATAAATACATAAGCTACATTGCTCAGATAAAGAGCTCATCAATTGATCTATAACAATAACTTCCATTCAAACTAAGCTAACCTAAAAATTTGTACAATCATACACCTACATAGTAGAACAAAAATTGGGCAAAATACTCATATCCACAACCAATAACACTTCGAAAGCTCCAAAAAACTATATTAGCTACATGACTAAGCTCAGTAGTTCATCAGTTGATCTATAACAATAACTTCCAATCAAGCTACGCTAACCTAAAAAATTATGCAATCATACAGATACATAGTAGAACCAAAATTGCGCAAAATATTCATATCCACAACCAATAACGCTTTGAAAGCTCCAAAAGCTAATATATTAATTATTAGCTACATGACTAAACTCAGTAGTTCATCAATTAATCTATAACCATAACTTCCATTCAACCTACTCTAATAGAACAAAAATTAGGGGAAAAAAAACTCATATCAACAATTAATAACGCTTCGAAAGCTCCAAAAACTAATTTATTAGCTACACGACTAAACTCAGCAGTTCATCAGTTGATCGAAGACATTTTACAGAAATAACGGAAATGAAATTGTTACCCTAGAGGAGCTCCAGTACTTCTTATCCCATGAGCCAGTGTAAAGTTTTCCGATTGATAATATTTCCAGTCCGTCCGATTTCTCGTCGATGAATTTCGCCATTGAAATCCTCCCTCTTACTTTCTCTCTCTAGAATTTTTTTAGATAGAGAAAACCGAGAGGGAAGAGAAGAGTTAAAATGGCGGGAATTGAATTCACTATTTTCTTCGCTCCCTCCTAAATTTAATTTTCCTTTTTTTTTCTGTTATTTTACCTTTCAGTCCCTTTGTATGTATTTAAGTGATAGTTTAGTCCCTAAACTTGACCCTTGTTTCGACATTACACCCTATTTTTCCATTCTTATAACTTATAAGTATTTCCTTACGACGAACCAAGGCAATATACGTTGTGGTAGGATGATGATGACCCCTCATTTTAATTAGAGAATTTGGGTTCGAGTTCACAAGAATGAAAAAAGTTATTATTTTCAGAAATGGCTTTTATATTGTATAAATATAAATTTAATTAAACTTTATAAATATTAAATATCAAATAAAAAGTTTTTAAAGAAAAACTTACAAGAGACTTCACTCACATGTTCAAATTACTCGGAAAAGAAAAGTTTCAAATTTTCCCATCAACTTAAATTTTTATTTATGTATTAAACACATCAATAAAGTTAAAGTTAAGAGATGTGTCCAATCAAAACTTCTTGAAATGGGAATAAAAGAGGGTGGTCTTAGCTCAAATGGTTATGTACAAATGTATGTATAATAAAAAAAAGTAAAACATTTACGAAAGGGACAAATGGAAAAGAACGAAAAAAAGTTTTTAACTTTTTGGTAGATTGAATTGTTACTAATTTGTAACTCGATTGTATCATAGCTCAAAGAACAAGTTTTGTGAGGTCTGTTAGCGCAAAATAAACAATATGTTATGACTTGAGTCGCGAAATAGTTCCACCCTTTTATGAATAGTTATTTGTAATAAATATATTTTAGGTGATCTAATAGTACTTTCTTTGTCTGAAAATACTTGTCATGTTTTTTTTTCTAGAATCAAACTATATGAACTTTAACTAATATTTTAAGATTTTTTTAAACCATATTGATATGAAGATTATAAATTGCAACTTATAGTATTTTTATTTAATTTGCAAATATCTAAATTCTAATTATAAAATATCTTATCTTCAAAGATTAGTTAAATCGATTTTCGAGAAGCAACATGACAACTATTTTAGAGCGGAGGGAGTATAACAACTCTTTTAACACTAACAATATATACAAGTTAATTAAGCTATTGGTTGGCTTGGCATTTGGCTATGTTCGAGGAAGAAATGGGATTATCTTTTTTTTGTTTTCAGGCTTGTCCGATATTCATAATAGAATTCGACTAATTTGAATTAGTGAATGGACTTATTTCCTAGGATGATTATTTTGACATAATTTTTTTTTTCATATCTAGGATTGGAACGTGAGACTTTTGATTAAAAATAGATAGAGATCTCAATTGTTCCATCACAATCCAAGTACATTGGTGACACAAGGACATTGAATATGCCTTTACATGCATGAAATGCCAAAAAGAAAAAGATACTTGATCTTTGTTTCATTGTATGTGTATAATATATGATGACCAACCTTGGGAAGTCATTTATACTAACATAGAAAGTAGTAGAAATCAAAGTTTAGAAATAGTTAGTTTCCTTGTTTAGCAAACAATGAAATGAAAGAATAGTCCCATCAACATATAAAGACATAAACTCTTTTTATGATGGTGACTTGTGATTGTAGCACTGGTCATTTTCAGCTTTAATTTCTTCAATTACTTGGCACCAACAACAAAAAAAAGAGTAAAGTTAGCTATATGGGAAGCCAGCACCATAACCCTAGCTAATAAATTTGTCTCATTTGATTCAATATTATCCATGCACGCCTTATATTTATGTCTCCTTTATACTCTTTTTTTTTGTTCATTTCAACCCTACCAATAACGACGGTAATTGAGTAGTAAGTACTTCTATATTCTTAATCGAGAGTTTCGAATTTGAGTCATAATATTGAATACAAAGTCATATTTGTTAAGGAATAGTTTACCCTCAAATGAAAAACTTCCTATACCGAACTCAAATTTAGTCGGCCCCAATACGTGAAAAACCAAAAAAAAAATATACTAACTTGTGTACATTTGTGTAACGAGACCTTAATTTGTACTAAGAAAACATAAATATAAAAAAGTAAACATACGAAAAAGTTAAGATAATTTAACATATGTAAGCTATTTTTTTTTACTTTGTATATATATGATTTTTGATGAAGAGGATTCAGATAAACCTCTTTACACCTCTTTGCTCCGCCTTTAATTTGCTCAAAGCCCTAACCTTGTAGGGTATGGATGATCTATCTATAAAACCACATGTATCTTTTTGTTTGATAGATTAGTGATATAGTGTATATTTACAATAGTTTAATTGAGTCTTATACGAAACAATTACACTTCTTCTCATGCATATATTTGCAATGAGTTTAATTGCGTAATTTTTATTTAGCCAAAGATTTGTGGTCGATGATTATAGAGTCAAATATTTTACTAAGAAATTTCAATTTCACCAATAAAATACACTTCTGATTGGTTCTGGTCATTCCACACCTTAATGAATTGACTATGAAGAAGTCAATCAAGCGGTTCAAATTTTTAGTTGGTTCTCATTACATGCGATATGGGAAAAAAACTAATTCAATGATCTAGACAGAATATCTTGTCGCATTAAGATTTAAAACTTGTCATAACTCGGAAATTATGTTAGAAACTGAATTACTCACGATGAAAGATTGTTGCATTAGCGTCACCATGATCATATATATCCAATTTCTTGTGATTATTGCACATTCAATTTTTATATTATATACCTAAAATATTGAAAGAAACAAAAACATAATAGTATAATATGATTAGATACGCTTTGATTTGATAAGAGTAGTAAAGGCAAAGGACGAGGGTCTGTTCAAGAGAATCAAACGTTGTACTTCAAGAAATTATTGCATATCTACACTATTGTCTTTTTATGTTTATATTTTATTTCATATATTTCAACCTTACTATGTTTTTCTTATGTATTGTATTAATAATAACAAGAAAATGTAATTTGCCTATCATATTAATCACCTAATAACTAGATTCATCATCATCAACAATAACATATTCAGAATATATTCAAATTTCCACAAGTATACACAAACCTTATCACTATATTTATAGGATAAGAAAATATCGTTAAGTAATAGGTTGTATTACTTAGTAGTGAGATTAGGAGGTTAATCTCATTGTGTGGTTGTAAACTGTGTTTCGTTTTTGCTTGAGAAGATTAGTGAAGACAGTTTGAAAATCATGTGAGACAGATCGTGGTTTTACTTCCTTGAGCAAGGAGGTTTCCATGTAAAGTATTGTGTGTTCTCTTTACTTTCTATATTTACTTTCGTGCGTCATAACTGTCTAAAGGACCCGGTCCCATCGTAGTTAGTGAACGCATACATTCCAGCACACAAGTATACACAGACCTTATCACTATATTTATAGGATAAGAATTAAAATGATCTTTAATAGACTTTCGACTAAAGAAAATTGTGTTTTTTACTTGACCTAATTAAGTAGAGTCAAGAAAAGTCAAAAGAATTTAAACATTGATTTATGTCATCACTATTAATGTATGATTTGTTACTATTTTTATTCATATTTTGAAGGACACTGAAATGAAATTGGACAGTAGCATAACACAACATATATTACCAAGAACTTTTGGTGAAGAACCTCAAAACCATAATGCACAACATAAGAAAATTTGGATGATTTTATTCTACAATGAAAAAAAAAGAATTTTTTCTTCTAATAACTCTTTTAAGTTAAGTAAAAAAATATACATATGATAGATAATCGTGTGAATCATCAATACGATACCCACACGTTGGTTTGTTTATTCAGAATCCAGTGTAAAGATATAATATATGAGTTTATAACTTCAAAAGTTAGCTCACGAGGAGAGAACGACTCAAATCCATATAAATAGATCACCAGTCCATTCATCAACAAATGTGAGACTCTAATTCACTCTTACACTTAGTAATCAAAAAATATTATGGTTCAAATCCATAATTTAAAAATTCTGAATATGCCTACGACAATAATAATATACCCAACGTAATTCCATGAGTGGTTCCGAAGAGGGTGATTCATTTGAGATGCATAACTAACAAGTAGAAGTTGAAAATATATTATGAATAATTCATCATCCAAATATTCAAGTATAAATATAACATATACAATACTATATAAACACATATAGGTCACCAAGAGTTGCCACAATCAAATTTCTTTGCAACTTTTTTTCTCATTGTTCCTTTCCTTAGCAATACCCTACCCCCCCCCCCCCATAAATATATTTTGTCCTTTAAAAAAAAAAACATATTTTCTTTTCTTCATCTGAAAAAAAAAACTCCATGGATTATGTTCAATCTTCTGAACAGCTTTGCTACGTTCGTTGCAATTTTTGCAACACTGTTTTAGCGGTAATTTAATTAAATTTATTTTATTTTCTTACTTTTTCAGGTAAATTAAAGCTTAATTAATATAATTAGTTTTGCTATTTATGTTTTTTTTTTCTGTCTCTATCAATCTATGTTACAAGTTCCCATCAATCATTTATGTGATGTGTGATTTTATAATATAGTTTAATTTCTTGATGGAGTAAAAAATAGAAAGGTCAAAATAAAGCTATATACTACGATTGTTTCCTTTTTATTTAAATGACTATTTAGCAAGAATAAAGCTACAACACGTGCACTTTTTAAATAATTAGAGGAATCGTTTTAAGGTTGAGAGGATTAAGTGAGTTGTTTTGATATAAAATTTGAGATTAATTAAATTTATCATATGCTAGGTTGATTGGTATATTAGCTAAAATCAAAATAAGTTTTATACCAAAATTATAGAATTATTTATGTCATATCGGAGGTCGGGCTATTTAGTAGTCGCGTATGTATTTTCTTATTCTTTAATGTGTATTACTACCTATAGGCGCACTTCATTTGCTAATTTGTTGCTATTTTATCGTCATATTATATATTCTCGGCTTCGATTTTGTTTAAAGTCAAAAGTCTATTGAAAACAACGTTTCTACTCTATAAAGATAGGGGTAAGGTCAGCATACATCGACTGCTTTTACTTTTCATCTGTGGGATTATACTAAATATATTGTTATTGTTGTTGATGTATATAGAAGGTGGAATTATTTATCCCAATTATTATAATTAATCCCATGATAATTAATATGATTTTGAGACAAATTCTGATTTATGAATCACTTTTATCACTACAACTTTTTACAATTTTTAATTTTTAATTTTTTTAGGTTGGAATTCCATACAAGAGGCTAATGGATACTGTGACAGTGAAATGTGGCCATTGTAGCAATCTTTCCTTTTTAAGTACTAGACCTCCAATTCAAGGCCAATGCTTTGATCATCAACCCAATCTTCAGGTAATAATTTTATCATAACGAAAAAAGACAGTTGATAGTTCGGTGCATAAAATATATAGCGAATGTTAATAAGGTTCGGAGAGGGTCTAGCTAGTTGCACCCTTAAGAGGCGTGTGATATAGATAACTTATATCCCTATACTACAAATATTAGTGACTGTTTCCACGACTTGTTTTATATTTTTAAAATTTGGATTTCTAGTTTGAGATAATTGAGAAGTTTGATAAATTTTATAAATTTTTTGGGTGATTAATTTATATTTTTTTGTTTTAATCAACAGGGTTATTGTAGTGAATTCAAAAGTAAGGGCCAAGCTTCATCATCTGCCTCATCAACTTCTAGTGAACCTTTATCTCCAAAGGCACCTTTTGTTGTAAAACGTATGTATGATTATTTATTTTATAAAAAAAAATAATTTTTTTAATTAAGTTAATGGTATTTTTTTTTAATAACTTTGTTGAAGCTCCTGAGAAGAAACACAGGCTTCCATCTGCCTACAATCGATTCATGAAGTAAATATCATCATACTCTCTTCGTTTCAATTCATGCGATACTGATCTTTTATTAATCCATTTAAAAAATAGTGATGTATTTAATTTCTATATTTGAAAATTATTTAATTTTGAATTATAAACCGTTCATTATATGAGAAGTTTTTTTAAAAATATTATGACACGTCTAAAATTATAAAATTAAAAATAACTCATTTGTTTTCTTTTATTATCAATCATACTATATTACACAAATTGAAACAGATAAAATACTTTAGATTATTTAATTATTTTTTATTATGTTTTTTTATTTTGATAAAAAGGGAGGAGATACAACGTATCAAAGCTGAAACTCCAGAGATACCACATAGAGAAGCTTTCAGTGCAGCTGCTAAAAATGTGAGTTTAATTAATTTCACTAATCTTAATCTTAAAAAAAATAAAAAATTGTTTAGGGGTTGTTTGATCTGTGAACAAGTTATATTGGAATTATAACTTGAGGATTAAATAATGATGAAATTATTTGGTGATGATATGTAACGGTCCATAATACTCGAAATTAAGTAACTAAAAGATTCGATTCTAAGATAAGTAATCTACTATAACATGTTAAATTGATGATAGCGTAAAAGCTAATTAATATCCATGTATATAATAAACTTATCTTTTTTTAGTTTGATTTTATTTGTAACAATTTTTTTGGTTATTATAGTGGGCTAGGTACATTCCTAATCCACCAAATGGATCCTTGTCTGGAAATACCAACAATGTAAGAATTTTTTTCCCCATTATTATAACAAAGTTAATAAGTTTTATTTTTCTTGTAATATACATACATATATACACATCTAATGATTTTTTTTTTGTAGGTTTAGATGTTGAATTGAAGCAAATATTGGGACTATATTATATGTAATATTGATGATGTTATCCTATTACTTGTGAGAAAACATGTAGGATGGTTAAGTTTGTTGGACTTGTCCTATAGTTTATGTTGGGCTTTATCTAATTTGCTATTTTTAAACTTTAGTTTTTTTTTAAAAAAAAGTTCATCCTATGCTATATATTATTATATCTAGTGCTTATTTAATATCTTAATTCCTCAAACTTATTTATTTATAGTTTATTGAGTAAAATATTACAACTTATATTGTTTCCTTGTATATTATCACCTCTTTCTTAGATGTTGCAAAAATGATAATTATGAAGTAAAATATCAAATTCTAGTAATATAATCTCAAAAATGTGGACAGTTTTATTTATTACTCCTATTGTATATGATAATGTGTATAGTTTGCATTTATACATGTGGCCTAACAAGTTATGGACAAATTATAAAACAAACAATAATTTGATATAATCTCCAAATATTATGTCAATTTTTAAAACCAAATATATGGTTAGATCTTGTCCTTTTGATGAATTACTTTAACCATAATACATTTTTATACTCGTCAAGGTCTCGGTTCGAGCCTTAGGAATAAAGAAAATCATATTAAAAAACGCTTCCGCAAAAAAAAGTTAAATACATCATCAACGATCAACATCATATCTAATATAGTTCCACAAAGTAAAATATGGAGAGGATCGAATATGCACACCTTTATCTGTACCTTTGTGGGGTAGAGACCTAACTCAAAAAAGCATAATCAAAGCAAGATTGGAACAGAAATAACGACAACAAAATAACAAGACAAATAAAGCAAATGAAGCAACATACATCAACAACCCTCTAAATTTCTCCGCTTCTTTTACTTTGATAACGTAACTTGAACTTGTTTCAACTTTCAATCTAACACTTACACTACTCCAAAAAAACATATGAGTTTAACACTTTTTGCTGACATGACATGACGCACATGATTACACTACTCAAAAAATACATACAAATTAAACACTTTTTGCTGACATGACATGATGCGCGTGATAAGGTTATTACCCCACACAAAAGCTCAATGCTCCTATTCTCATCATAGTTTATTCAAAAGAATATTCAATAAATCACAAACTTACCCCCCTCCCCCCCCCCCTACCCTACTATCCACTTGCATATATTGAACAATTTTTTCACAACTTACTAGAATGATACTACATGATGGGAACAACATGTCTAATTTTTCCAACCAAATAGAATGTTGCAATTCCAATAAATAAGGGACCACTTCATCTTCTTTACTTCCTTCTCTATCAAGGACCACAACAACAAAAAAACACTAATCTAATGCATAAAATAACACTATATTGAATTGAAAAACTAACCAACCAAGTCAAATTCACCTAAAAAAGTCACAAAAAAACTTTACTTAATGATAGATTCCATATACAATTCTGCACGCCTACAACTCGAAAAGACATACCAATATAGCTTCTCGATCGAAAGGTTCATTTTTTTTTCTTTTTTGCGTGTATGTACACGTGTAAACACATGCATGGAGCATAACTTTTCTGCAGCAGAAGTCACAAATGTATGGCAGCAAAAGTGATGAATTGGAAAGTAGACTAAAGCCATCAAAATTATATATATGATATTTTTGCTACAAATAGTAAGATTCTATGCTTTTCACAATGAGGAGATGGAATTTGCATCACCGATATGCAAAGGTCAGGACCACAAGGACTGTCTATTATATGCAGTTTTACCTTACATTTCTGCAAGATGCTTTTCCACAGCTCGTGGCAACAACTTTACCAGTTATAGATGTATAACAAGAATTGCTGACGGAAAAGTGAAGATTTATAGATGTCATGAGTCACGACAATGGCAATTAAGGGGTTGTTACATTCCCGTTTTACATTATAGAGATGATATACATAAGATTACACACAAGAAATGTTATTCTTTTGATACTATATTTTCTTCTTAAACATCAGTATATGATGCAAGATTTCCTTAAAGACAACACTAACTATTAAAATAATAAGAGCACTGTTTCGACAAAATGGATATATTGAAACAAAACAATTGATGTAAAGAAAGCAATAGAAAAGCTATGGCTGATGACACTTACTAAAGATATACTGATATCAATCATTTATTAATCTGCCTTTGCCTTTTGACTTGTTGGAAAGGCCACTTGTGAATTAGTTTAATCTCCTCATATAATCTTCCGATTCTTCATTTCGGATGTTGACCCTTCAGACTGCAATGAGGATGAAAAAACCAAGAAAAGGTCACACACGATTAACAACAACAATTTATATGATATATATATTGCAGACAAGGAGTTCCTATTCCTAAAAGCTTTTGCTTTTGGGTTTTCTCTCTTTTCAAGAGGGGGGGGCGGGGGGGCGGGAGTCAGATATGAATACTGCAATGTCACATTAGTACCCTTGTACATCACTATAGAGGATCAACACACTGTAATTTACATGCTTCGAAAAAAGAAATCATGGCGCAAAACAGACACACTCACCAAGGCTCATAATGATCCTTAATCTTCACTAGTTACTAGAAATGAAAACCTGCAAGTAGTAGTAAATAAGATTATCTCAATTTATCGCCCAAACATGTATAAGTGACCTTTGTCTAGTAAGATATCAGGTGTATATACATAAGGGGATGTATTTTGTCTATTGAACTCAGAAAAAATTGTTCTTGATTTAACATACGACATGAACTACAAGAGTGGATTTACATGTATTGACATTTTGAGTTCCTGATAGAAACGAAAAGAAGCATTATATATCAAATGAACATGTTTACAGACCTTGTAGCTCTTATAAGCCTCAAGTGGAAGTAAAGGAACAAAAGATATCATTTTCCTGCTTCACTTGGACGGAATTTTTCTGCTGCTCGACCCTTTGCAGGTGCGAAGACAACTGCACTAAATCCATGGTAGGCCCACCTTCCGTAGAAAGGCAGTTCTTGGAATTTATAGAGTTTGATCTTTGATCATGTCCGTGATCTCTCTGAATTCCAAATGAAACAGCATCACTATCAGGAACTTGAACGACCACATCTTGATCGGCTACGTCAAATGAATATAACTCAATTGGTGTCAATCTATTTGCAACTCTGGGAGATTTCTCAAGATTATGATGATCTCCTTTAATGTAGACATGATGGTTTGGTTCAACCGTCCAATGTAGAGTTGGTGAAACGTCCGTTGAATTGTGTAGAAGGTTTTGTGAGTGGGCTGACAGAAGAGAGAGAGCACAAGAGGAGTTTTGCCCTTCGGAAAATTCTTGAACAGATAATGTTGCCCCACCAATGAGAACTTTGGACGGATCTTGTTTTCTCACTCCGTAATGATGCTGGATGCTTTTCGCCGGGAATTGCTCATTTTTTACTGACATAGCCAATTGAGAGATGCCGAATGGCTTATGTTCTAATTTAAGGTGCTTGTTGTTGTTATTATCTTCATAATTTTCTTGATAAAAGAAGCTACCGGGAAATATTTCAGGGAAAAGAAATGGTACTCTCCTTTGGGAAGTCATATCCAAAAATCTCGAACCTGCATTTGCATAAATTCGTAGTCGGTAAAACTGTTAACAATTTATCCACAAAGCAGAACAAGCATGAGAGTGCCACTAGCTAACAGAATGATTATAATCAGTTACGGATATGCTTACCAAATGAAAAACTGAAAAACTTGATACAAAAACTATATTTAACTAGATATGGAAGGTAAATACTCCCTCCGTTTCAATTTATTTGTCTGGTTTTGACTTGGCGGTTAGCACGAAGTTTAAGAAAATAACCAAGCTTTTGAATCTTGTGGTCTTAAACATGTCATGTGAAAAGTTAAAATTAAAGAGTTACCAAAAAAGTAAAGAAGCATTCTTTTTTAAACGGACTAAAAAGGAAAGTAAGACAAACAAATTGAAACGGAGGGAGTAGGATAATTAGCACCAACGAACTTCAGAACACACTCAAGATAAGCAAATTGGATTAAGAGTAGAAAGTTCTTTCATGTTCTCACATGAAAGTAGAGTTGGAAAAATAAAAACAGTACGTTTTCTATATTGAGAGGAAAAAGGAAGAGACGTGGAGTACGAAGGATGAAACTTTTAGATCAGACAAAGTTGATTATTCTCTGATTTAATGAAAACTAAAAGATAAATCAAGCATAGAACTCTCTTCAATGTAATCAATAAATACAGGATGATTAGCATAGGGAGAAAAGGTTTACCCCAGTGAGTATCAAATTGAGGCTTTCTCCGCCGCTCATTATGGCCTGCAAGGCGTTTGCGACAACTGCGTTTACCTTCATCAAATTCTGCTAGCAAGTGAAACCTGCATTTTAAGAGGTTAGTGCAATTCTATGCAGGACTAGCTGCCAAGACATTCATGCCAAATTGTAACTACTAAATTAAGACATTCAGACCAAATGCATAAAAATCAGTAAACATCTACACTGGTCACTTCTTTGTGTGTGTTTTTAACAATATTTGTGATGTTCGAGCAAACTTGCATGCACGCTCGACTATTCCACTATGTACCTGCAACCTCCCACCAGCACAAAAACTGAGTGCTGTGTTGATGTGTTGATCGCTTTTTGTTAACACCGCGAACAGTTCTCTACTTTAAAGATGATTGTATAAGAATGAATTCCGGAGGATGGCTAATTAGCAGGTCATGATTAAGTTATTATATAAATGAAAGATGGAAAATTGGGATTTCTATATTTACTTAACTTTCTATAAGTTTTGGCGGATCGTCCAAACTGAAGTTAACAGAAACAGTAAGGCAATGTTACATATAAGTGGAAACTAGGAGGAGCTAATAGTAGCTTTCACATTCATGTCGAAATAAGTTCTTTAACAGATCGTATGCTAAAACTTCATCTTCTTTTAGACATTACATCCACACGATTTGCCCTTTGGGTTAGTTTTGTTAGCCTAGTCAAGCAAATGAATTCAATACAACAGCTGGTTTTCCTAGATCAAATGCAACACGTCAACGATATTTCTACATTTGTTTAATATGCAAACACACACACACATTCAGTGCAATCTAAGAATTTTATTACATGACAAAAGGAGCAGCGATGAGCTAGACCATACCTGCTACACTGCTGACAAAACCTTTGCTCAATCCCATTAACTATGACTATAGCAGTTTTTGAGTGTTCATTGCATACTTTGTGTCTTTTGTGATAGTCTTTTGAGGAGCTCAGGTCCTTGTTACAACCATGAACCTGGCAGACAGGAATCTCGGAATGAAAATTTGTAGTTCGTAGTCTTTTTCCCTGCAGTGACGAATTGACTGAAGACAAAGCCGAGTTTCTCTTTAAAGACTGATTACTCTTAACTTCCCTATAAACAGTCGTCGACTCCTCCTCCTTCTGACCACGAACCTGAGAGATAGAAAACTGAGAATGCAATCTCTTTGTTTGGGGTTTTCCAGCTGGAAATGAAGATTCTGGCGAAGAAA